>PVIH01031426.1:0-10824 GCA_004025045.1 Sigmodon hispidus | reverse complement strand
TGCAGATTATAGACGTTGTCAGTTTACTCAGTAACTACAACCATACCTATATTTCAAAATAGCTAAAAGCTACTTTTAATCTATAGTCTGCTGGGAAACTGTACAGCTTAGTAAGAAAAAATGATATACTAAAATTCACAGGCCAATGGAGGGTTATGGATCATATCCTCATAAGCAAGATCTCACAAACCCAAAAAAATAAGAAGGGGATATACTCACTTATTAGTGGTCTTTAAGAAAAAGCATTCTTATTTCATTGAAAGATCATTGGTAAATGAAGTGATTTTAAAACACACACACACACAGAAACCAACTTCAGGTTTGACTGTAGAAGGGTTGCTTAGCAGGAATTTGTGGTGGACATAATACATCTGTGGGCATTAGCTTTGACCTACTATGCTTTCTTCATCTATAGCTGAGCCTAACCTGGCTTGAGGAGTTTAGATTATATTTTTTATGTTTCATGTATTTTAAAGAAAAGACTAGTTTTATTACTATATGTTTTTTAGCTATTCTAGACATTTTGCATTTCAATATATAGTATGATATTGATTTTCAAACAGTAAAAAAATAGAAATACACATGCTGAAAATCTAGACCCTTGTCAAGAGCTGACCCAGATGTGAGCAGATTCCAGCTTTTGGGTAACACAGAGAGTTTCTCTCTAGGGCTGGGGTCAAACCCACAGCACTAATGTCATGCTGTCACCCAGTCATTAGGCCTTAGACTAGAGCTGGGAGGGACCTCCCTGAGCTTTCCCTACAGACACATAGCAGAAGAAACCTCCCATAGCTGGGTTCTAGCTCCAGGGTGAACTGCAACAATATAGACAGAGTCATTTGAATCACGTACCCAAGTCCAGAACAAAGTCAAAGAACTTGAAGACATCGTGTTCAGAGCAGATAGGCAACACACAAGCACCCTAGCAACAAAGGACTAGGAACTGACTAAGAGTGTACACTTCAAGCAATGGGCAGACACCAGAGCAAGAATATATAAAACAATATAAACAAACACAAGGCCACATCAGAAGAATTTGGTAGATCTATAACAACAGGACCTGAACAGAGCAATGAAGACCAATCAGAAGGAAACAACATCAAAAACATATTTATGAAGATTATAGTGACCTTAAAAGAGGATATAAAATATCCCTTAGAGAAATAGAAGTAAATACAAACAAAAAAATACAAGAGATTAACAAATCCTTGAAAGAAAAAAGAAAACCGAAAAAGGGAAAAAAAAGAAAGAAGCATACTAGGAACTAAAAATTGAAATAGAAAAAGAAGGTACAAAATGAGGCAAAAGTGAATATAGAAAATCTGAAAAAAAGGAATGGAACTACAGATATAAGCATAATCAGCAGAATACAACAAATGGAAAAAAGAAACTCTAGAGTGAAAGACTTAATATTGAAAATAAATGTATCAGTGAAAGAAAATACTAAAAAGTCCATTTGCATCACAACCTCTTTTAGACTCCTTATTTCTCTGTTGAGTCTCTGTCTGGTTGACCTATCCAGGGTTGAAAGTGGGGTATTGTTGGTGGGAGTGTAAGCTTGTTCAGATACTTTGGAACTCAGTATGGTGGTTTCTCAGAAAACTGAGAATCAATCTCCCCAAGGACCCAGCAATACCACTGCTGGTTGTATACCCTAAAGATGCACAGTCATACTCCAAAGATATTAGCTCAACTATGTTCAAAGCAGCATTATTTGTAATAGCAAGAATCTGGAAACAATCTAGATGTCCCTCAACTGAAGAATGGATTAACAAACTGTGGTACATCTACACAATGGAGTACTACTCAGCAGTAAGAAAAAATGATATCCTAAAATTTGCAGTCAAATGAATGGACTTGGAGAATATCCTCCTTAGCCAGGTATCACAAACTCAGAAAGATAAGCAGGGGATATACTCACTCATTAGTGGTCTCTAAACAAACAAACAAACAAACAAAGAAACAAGAAAAAAGCAAAGCATGCCCAAGCTGCAAACCTCAACCACTGAACAGCTTGGGATCAGAAACACCCTGGAGTGACTCCTTGGATCCTACTCCTCTTAGAGGAACACCTGAATCACTCTTGAGGGAGTGGTGAGAAAGCTGGATCTGCCAGGAATGGATATCGAACTAAGCAATATTGGGTCAGTGGGACCATGGGACTGTCTGCTGCCTGCCCAGGGAGGGGATGGGGAGTTGTGGAGAAGAAAGAATGACCTGATGTGGCGGGAGGGGGAAGGGACCTTAAAAAAGGATATACAAGGACAGAAAGTGTGACTTCTTTGTTCATAATGAAAAAAAAAAAAAAAACAAAGATACTGAGGATGATAGATGTCGTACAGCAATTGAAATTATTCTTCACAACTTCCTTCTCTGTCATTTTGGGGTCAAATTGCCATTCTCACAAAATGCCAGGACTATACACACAGTGACTGGCATGACTGGCATTTCAGCAGAAAATGAGATTTAAAAAAAATTAAAGTAAACATAAAAAAAAAGAAAATACTAAAAACAAAGCCATAACACAAAACTTTCAAGAAATTTGGGACACCATGAAAAGACCAAACCTGAGAATAATAAGAATAGAAGAAGGAGAAGAATACTAGCTCAATGGCACAGATGATGTATTCAATAAAATGGTAGAAGAAAACTTTTCCAACCTAAAGAAGGAAATGCCTATAAAAATCAAAGAAACTTATAGAACACTAAATAAATAGATGGCCCCAAAAGTCTTCTTGACACATAATAATCAAGACACAAAACATACAGAACACAGCAAAAATTTTAAGAGCTGCAAAAGAAAAGGGTCAACTTTTCTACAAAGGCAGACCCTTCAGAATGACTCTTGACTCCTCAATGGAAACAATGAAAGGAAGAATATCCTGGTCAGAAGTTACGCAGACACTTAAAAAGCATGGCTGCCAACCTAGATGACTATACCCAGCAAAACTATCAATCACCATAGATTGAGTAGACAAGGTATTTCATGACAAATTCAGACTTAAACAATACCAATCTGCAAATCTGGCTCTTTAGAAAGCATTAGAGGGAAAACTCCAAAATAAGGATCCCAGGTACATCCATGAAACAATAAACAATTGATAATCCCACAAAAGAAAACTCCAAAGAAAGGAAACATATACAAGCTATCACCAAAAATAACAGGAAATATCAATAAGTGGTTGCTTATATCCATTAATATCAATGGACTCAATTCACATATAAAAAGACACACACTAACATGATGGATGAGAAAACAGAAGCTATCCTCCCGCTGCATATAAAAACCCACATCTCAACCTTAAAGACAAACACAGGCTTAGACTAAAGGTTTGAGAAAAGATTTTCCAATAAAATGACACCAAGAAATGAGCTGGTGTTGCCATCCTAATATTTAACTAAGTAGACTTCAAATTAAAATCAGTCAAAAAAGACCAGCATGAATATTACTTATTCATCTCATGAAAAATTGTTGAAGATGAAATTTAAATCCTGAATATTTAGGCCCCTAGTATAGGGGCACCCATCTTTGTAAAAGAAACACTACTAAAGCTCAAATCCTATATCAATTCTCATACCCTAATAGTAGGAGACTTGAATACTCTACTTTAAACTTTGGATAGATCAATCAGACAAAGGCTCCAAAGAGAAATAAAGTGTCTAACAGAGGTTATGATACAAATGGATTTAATAAATATTTTTAGAAGCTTCCACCCAAACAGAAAGATATATACATATTTATCAGTACCACATGGAACTTTCTCTAAAATTGGCCACATAATTTGTCATAAAACAAATATTAAGAGATTCAAAAAGTAGAAATAATCCTTTGTATCACATCAGAACACCAGGGGCTTAAGTTAGAGTTTGACAACATCAAAAATCACAGAAAGTCTACCAACTCATAGAAACTAAACATCACTCAGTTGAAGCAACTCTTGGTCAAGAAAAAAATTAGAGAAATCGACGTTTTCCTAGAATTTAACAAAAATGAATCCAATCCACAAATTACCCAAACTTATGGAACATAATGAAATCAGTCTTAAGAGAAATATTCATAGCACAAGATGCCTATATAAAAAATTGTAGATTAATCCCATACTAGAGAACTAACACACAGCTGAAACCTTACAATAAGAAGCAAACTCACCTAGAAGTAGAGAGCAGGAAATAATCAAACTTAGAGCTGAAATCAACACACTTGAAACAAAAAGAACAATACAAAGAATCAATGAATCAAAGAGTTGGTTCTTTGATTAAGTCAACAAAATGGATAAACTCCTATCCAAACTAATCAAAAAGCAGAGAGAGAGTATCCAAATCAACAAAATCAGAAATGTAAAGGGGAACATAACAACAGACACCTAGGAAATCCAGAGAATTATTAGATCATAACTTGAAAATCAATATTCCGATCTGCTAGGCAGTGCATCTCTGTGACAGGTTCGTTGTTTCATGCACCTCTCACCCAGCATCACCAAGATGCCCAAGAGGATGGTCACCGTGGATGGAGCTCCGAAGGCAGAGCCCAAAGGATGCTCTGCAAGGGTGTACGCCAAGTCCACACATCTAAGGTGGATGCGAAGCTGTAAAAGGCCACTGCGGGAAAGGATAAATCATCAGACAAAAAAGTGCAGTCAAAAGGGAAGAGAGGAACAAAGGGCAAACAGGCTGAAGTGGCTGACCCGCAGGCTACAAATGTGCCCACAGAAAATGGGGAGGCTGAAAATCAGAGTCTAGCCTCTGAAGTAGAAGAGAAAGAAACCAAGTCCGACTAACCATCCATCATGTCTCTCAGTATCCCCACCTCCCTTATTGTACAATCCAGAAGAATATTTTTATCAACTATTTTGTAAATGCAAGTTTTTGGTAGCTCTACAAACATTTTTAAAAGGGGGGGAAGTCCCACCTCATTCCGTTTTTTAAGTGTAAATGATTTTTTAAGAGGTTAAGTCACTTGCTGGTTGATTATTTTTTGGTACAACTAGAAAATAGCAGGATACTGAATCAGGAGAGGCTGTAACTGTCTCGGGGGTCACCATAATATTCCATAGAGGGGGCTAGTTTTATATCCTACAACACAAAGCATACTAAATGGTAATTTGGAGTCTCGGTCATGCATTTGTGTCTGGAATATTTTCAGTTAATATCTAGTCTCATGTTTCTAGTAGAACTGTTTCCAAAAGAACCACTCCTTGGCTCTTGCCCTGTCAGATGTCTCTGGTCATGGTTGTCCATTTTCCTAACAATTGTGATAATGTGCTGTGAAAGATTGAAATTTGAGTATGTACTGTATGTGGCATAAAACTGTGAGTCAGTGGAATTGAGAACTGTGAGCATTTCATTATTATGTGTAGTCTTAGGGTTAGGGTTAGGGTTAGGGTCAACTTAAGGGTTAAATATCACTGGAATAAGTTTAAGGAGAAACTACATGTGTCTTGGTATATGAACACAATATATGACTCATCGGAGTTTGGGTACATGTGTTAATTGAAATGTCTGTGTACTCTGCTGCTCAACCAATAAAATCTCAGTTGTGAAAAAGTTAAAAAAAATAAAAGAAAAATCTATTTTACACAAAAAAGGACAACCTAGAAGAAATGGACAGCTTTTTGGACAGGTACTATTTACCAAAATTAAGCAAAGAACAGATTAATTACCTAAACAGACCTATAACCCTTAAGGAAATTGAAGTTATCATTACAAGACTTCGAAACAAAAAAAGCCAAAGTCCACATAGTTTCAGTGCAGAATTCTAGCACGCATTTAAATAAGAGCTACTACCAATACTCGTCAAACTGTTTTATACAGTAGAAACTGAAGGAATATTGCCAAACTCTTTTTATGAGGCTACAATTACCCTAATACCCAAGCCACTGGAAGACACAACATAGAAAGAGAATTACAAATTTTCCTCATGAATAGTGAAACTAAAATTCTCAACAAAATTTTGGCAAACTATATACAATAACACATAAAAAAATCATCCCCAATGATCAAGTAAGCTTCATCCCAGAAATGCATGGATGGTTCAACATATATAAAAACCACAAATGTCATGCATCATATAAAATAACAGAAAGAAAAAAACCCACATGATCATATCCTTAGATGCTGAAAAAGCCTTTGACAAAATCCAACACTACTTTATGATAAAAGTTCTAGGTAGACCAGGAATACAGAAAAAATATGTAAATATAAAAAATGTGATTTAAAGGAAGCCAACTGCCAACATTAAAATAATGAAAAATGCTAAAAGAAATCCCCCCAAATCAGGAACTAGACAAGGATGTTCTCTCTCCTCTTATTTATTAAATATGGTACTTGAAGTTTCAGCTAACGCAATAAGTGAATGTAGGGAGTTTAAGGAGATAAAAATTGGAAAAGAAGTGAAACAATCTCTATTTGCAGATGATATGATTGTATACATAAGTGACACAAAATTCTACCAGGGAACTTCTACAGCTGATAAACACCTTCAGCAATGTAGCAGGATACATGATTAACTTAAAGAAATCAGTATCCCTTCTATACACTAAAGATAAAAGGGCTGAAAAAGAATTAAGGATAATATCACACTGTATAGTAGATGCAAATAGCATTAAATACCTTGGAGTAACTATACCAAAGAAGTAACAGACCTATTTGACAAAACCTTTAAATCACTGAAGAAGGAAATTGAAGAGGATATCAGAAAATGGAAAGATCTGCCATATTCCTGGATATGTAGGATCAACATATTAAAAATGGCAATTCTACCAAAAGCAATCTACAGATTCAATGCACTTCCCATCAAATTCCCAACACAAGTTTTTTACAGAGATTGAGAAAACAATACTCAATTTCATTTTGAATAACAAGAAATCCAGGATTTCCAAAACAATTTTCCTCAACAGAAATACCACAGGAGACATCACCTCCCTGACTTCAAGTTATACTATAGAGCTGCAGTAATACAAACAGCCTGTTCTTGGCATAAACACTTACTTGTGGATCAATGGAATCAAACTGAAGGTCCCAACATTAACGTAAAAACCTATAAACACATGATCTTTGACAAAATATTCAATGGAAAATGATAGTATCTTTAACAAATGGTGTTGATGTAGAAAAATGCAAATAGGTCTGCAGAGCATGTCCCGGCACACTCTGGAGCAGAGCGGGCAGAAATAAACTCTGCATGTCAAGGTCCCCCCAGCTGCTGCTGAGGAAATAAGCATGGCTACCCACCTCCAACTGAGCTAACAGATAAGGACTGAGGACCCTGAATGACAGACTCAGACCCTGCCAGGAGGTGAGCAGGGATCACCAGGCCAGAGCGCCTGTATCCCTTCCAGGGAGAGGAGAGTTGAACTCTCATCGGTTCCGGTTCCAGTTCTGGGACAGGGTGCTGTCTGCAGATCATGTCCCAGCGCACTCTGGAGCAGGGGGAGATAAACTCTGCCTGTTACGGTCCCCACAGCTATTGAGGAAGTTTGCAGGGCTGCCATCCTGCCTCCAATTGGTCAAACAGAGAAAGATTGAAGACTTGAAATTCAGTCACTGCACAGTGCAGAAGTAGTGATTGAGCAAACCTTTTCCTCAAAGGTCATAGGAGACACACAAGCCCAAGTGCCATAACTGACCAGGAGCCACCTAATGGTGAACCACTAAAGCCATGGGCAAACGCCAGTGCAAAAACTTAAATAATAATATAAAGAACAACAAGGTAACTACAGAAGCAAGTGGTGATACTACAAATACAAAACAAAACTTAGCAATAAAGAGGAAACAGAAGGAATCAACACCAAAAATTCCTTTTTGATGATCATCAAAGCTCTCAAAGAAGATATGGAAAGTAGCCTTAAGAAAAAGAAGAAAATACAAACAAAAAATTGGAAGAGATGAACAAATCTATGAAAGAAACATGTCAGGAACTAAAAGCTGAAATAGAAGCAATAAAAAGGCACAAAGTAAGGCAAAGATGGAAATAGAAAATCTGAAGAAAAAAGCTGGAACCACAGATACAAGCATGCCAAACAGATTTGAAGAGTTCGAAGATAGAATCTCTGAAGTGGAAGACTCAGTAGCTCAAATACATATATCAGTCAAAGAAAATAGTAAAACTAAAAAAGCCATAACTCAAAATATTCAAGTAATCTGGGACACCATGAAAAGACCTAATTTGAGAATAATAGGAATAGAAGAAAGAGAAGAATACCAGCTCAAAGGCACAGATAAAGTTTTCAATAAAATCATAGAAGAAAACTTCTCTAACCTGAAGAAGGAAATGCCTATAAAGATACAAGAAGCTTATAGAACATGAAATAGATATGATGCCCCCCCAAAATGTCAGCATGCCACAATATAATCAAGCTACAAAACATACAGAACAAAGAAAAAAATTTAAGAGCTGCAAAAGAAAAGGGCAAACTTACATATAAAGGCAGACCCATCAGAATAACGCCTGAATATTCAATGGAAATGATGAAAGCTAGAAGGGCTTGGTCAGAAGTTGTACAGACACTAAAAGAGCAGGGCTGCCAAACTAGAATACTATACCCTGCAAATTTATCAATCACCACAGATGGAGTAAACAAGATATTTCATGTCAAAGTCAGACTGAAAGAATATCTATCTAACAATTCAGAACTACAGAGAGTATTAGAGGGAAAACTCCAACTTAAGCACCTCAGATACACCCATGAAATCACAAACAATCAATAATTCTACAGGAGAATACTCCATAGACAGGAAATACAAACAAGGTTACCACCAAAAATGGCAAAGGAAATATCAATCAATGTTCATTAATTTTCCTTAATATCAATGGACTCAACTCTCCTATAAAATGACACACACTAACCAGATGGATACAACAACAGAAGCCATCCTTCTGTTGCCTACAAGAAACACAACTCAACCTCAAGGACAGACACAGGCTTAGAATACAGGGTTGGGAAAAGACTTTCCAGTCAAATGGTCCTAAGAAACAAGCAGGGGTTGCAATCCTAATAATTAACAAAGTACACTTTAAGCACAAAGCAATAAAAAGGGACCAAGATGGTCACTACTTAATCATCACAAGAAAATTTGGTCATGAGGAGATTTTAATCTTGAATATTTATGCCCCTAATAAAAGGGCACCTACCTATGTAAAAAAACACTGCTAAAGCTCGAATCCCACATCAATTCTCAAACGCTAATAGTGGGAGACTTCAATACCCCACTTTCAACCCTGGATAGGTCAACCAGACAGAGACTCAACAGAGAAATAAGGAGTCTAAAAGAGGTTATGATGCAAATGGATTTAATAGATATCTACAGAAGCTTCCACCCAAACACAAAGAAATATATACATTTTTCTCAGCTCCTCATGGAACTTTCCCCAAAATTGACCACATAATTGGTCATAAAGCAAATATCAACAGATACACAAAAATGGAAATAATCCCATGTAACATATCGGACCACCAGGGCCTAAAGTTAGAGTTCAAAAACATTAAAGCCCAAAGAAAGCATACCAACTCATGGAAACTAAACATCACTGAGCTGAACCATCTCTGGGTCAAAGAAAAAATTAAGAAAAAAATCAAAGACTTCCTAGAATTTAATGAAAATGAATCCACAACATATCCAAATGTGTGGCACACAATGAAAGCAGTATTAAGAGGAAAATACATAGTCCTAGATGCCTATATGAAAAACCTTGAGAACTCCCACACTAGAGACCTAACAGCTCAGCTGAAAGCCTCAGAACAATTAGAAGCAAACTCACCTAGAAGGAGTAGACAGCAGGAAATAATCAAACTTAGAGCTGAAATCAATAAAATTGAAACAAAAAGAACAATAGAAAGAATCAATGAATCTAAGAGTTGGTTCATTGAGAAAGTTAACAAGATAGATAAGCCCTTAGCCTAACTAATCAAAAAAACAGAGAGAGAGTGTTCAAATCAACAGAATCAGAAACGAAAAGGGGGACAGAACAACAAACCCACAGGAAATAAAGAGAATTATCAGATCATATTTTGAAAAACTGTATTCCACAAAAATGGAAAACCTAGAAGAAATAGACAGCTTCCTAGACAGGTACCATCTACCAAAATTAAATGAAGATTAGATTAATTACCAAAACAGGCCTATAATCCTTAAGAAAATTGAAGATGTCATTAAAAATCTCCCCAAAAATAAAAGCCCTGGTCCAGATTGTTTCAGTGTCGAATTCTACCAGACATTCAAAGAAGAATTACTGTCATTACTCCTCAAACTATTTCACACAGTAGAAACTGAAGTATTGCCAAATTCCAATTATGAGGCCACAATTACCCTAAACCCAAGCCACTCAAAGACACAACAAAGAAGGAGAATTACAGACCAATTTCCCTCATGAATATTAATACGAAAATTCTCAACAAAATTTTGGCAAACCGTGTACAACAATGTATAAAAGATATTATCCACCACGACCAAGTAGGCTTCAGCCCAGAAATGCAGGGCTGGATTAACATACGAAAAACTGTAAATGTTATCCATCATATAAACAATCTAAAGGAACAAAACCACATGATTATATCCTTAGATGCTGAAAAAGCCTTTGACAAAATCCAACACTCCTTTATGATTAAAGCCCTGGAGAGATCAGAAATAAAGGGAGAATACCTAAATATAATTAAGGCGATTTACAAGAAGCCAACAGCCAGTATCAAACTTAATGGAGAAAAACTCAAAGAAATCCCACTAAAGTCAGGAACTACACAAGGATGTCCTCTCTCCACTTATCTATTCAATATAGTTCTCGAAGTTTTAGATAAAGCAATAAGGATACGAAAAGAGATTAAGGACATA
>PVIH01031425.1:0-10829 GCA_004025045.1 Sigmodon hispidus | reverse complement strand
AAGAACCTCAGGAGGTATCACCATCCCTGACTTCAAGCTATACTATAGAGCTACAGTAATAAAAACAGCCTGGTACTGGCATAAAAACAGACTTGTGGATCAATGGAATAGAATTGAGGATCCAGACATTAACCCAAAAACCTATGAACACCTGATCTTTGACAAAGAGGCCCAAAACATTCAATGGAAAAAAGATAGTGTATTTAACAAATGGTGTTGGCATAGCTGAAGGAAGTGTGTAGAAAAATGCAAATAGATCTGAGCCTGTCACCCTGCACAAAACACAAATCCAAGTGGATCACTTCTACAAATTGGCACAGGCCACCACTTTCTAAATATAACACCAGTGGCACAGGCACTAAGACCAACAATCAATAAGTGGGATCTCCTGAAGCTTGGAAGCTTCTGCAAAGCCAAGGACACTGTCAATAGGACAAAATGCCAGCCTACAGAATGGGAAAAGATTTTCACCAACCCTACAAGTGATACAGGACTGATCTCTAAGGTGTATAAAGAGCTCAAGAATTTAGAGCCCAAAATCTTGAATAAGCCTATCAAAAAATGGGGTTCAGATCTAAAAAGGGAATTTTCAGCAGAGGAACTACAAATTGCTGAAAGGCACCTGAAAATGTGCTCTTCATCTTTAGCCATTAGAGAAATGCAAATAAAAACAACTTTGAGATACCACCTAACACCTGTTAGATTGGCTAAGATAAAAGGCACAGATGACAGCCTATGCTGGAGAGGATGCGGAGCAAGGGGAACACTCCTCCATTGTTGGTGGGAGTGTAAGCTTGTTCAGACACTTTGGAATGTAATATGGAGGTTTCTCAGAAAATTGAAAAAATGATATCCTAAAATTCTCAGGCAAATGGATGGATTTGGAGAATATCCTCCTGAGCGAAGTATCACAAACTCATAGAGATAAGCAAGGGATGTACTCACTCACTAGTGGTCTCTAAACAAACAAACAAGAAATAAAGCCAAACATGCCCAAGCGGCAAACCACAACCACTGAACAGCTTGGGATCAGAAACACCCTGGACTGACCCTTCGAACCCCACTCCAACTATAGGAACACCAGACTCACTCTTGAGGGAGGGGGGACAAAACTGGATTTGGCCAGGAGTGGAGACTGATCCAAGCATTATTGGGTCAGTGGGACCATAGGACAGTCTGCTCCCTGCCCAGGGTTGGGATGGGGAGTTGCAGAGAAGAAAAATGACCAGATGTGGTGGGAAGGGGAAGGGACCTTGAATAGGGATATACGGGGATAGAAAAAAAAATTCAGTGGGAAACCTGAACATAAAGTAAATATATGTGTAGCAATCTTATTTGCATTACCACCCTTGATAAGCCATGCTTATGATTCTTATCCTCTTTATAGTTATTGTTAACTCTTCCGCATTTTAAATTCTTGTTACTGTTTTTTTGATAAATACAAAATAAAGAAGAAAAAAAAAGAAAATGGCATACACCTTTAATTAAAGAAAAAAAGGTTAAAGAAACATTGAAAATATGAGGAAAGCAATAAATTTGTGGGGAGTAACAAAAAATATATACAAACGATACTTATTTTGTCTTTCTTGAAGGCTTCCATGTTAAACACAAAGGCTTTTCCTGGTTGCAATGTCACTGAATTCAAATCAATAATACCTATATTTATTTATTGATTGACTTTCTGATAGTTTTTAAAGTTCTTAGCTGTTTTCGTGTCTTAAAAGTGGCTTTGTGGCTTGTCTTCTTATCACACCCATTCATATTATGAACAATTTCCATTTCAATTATTTTACTCATGTGGTCTAAATAAGCTAAATATTAATGTAGCCCTCTTCAAATATGTTTCTCTCACGTCTACACTAGGGACTGAGTTACAGTCCCTGTCCCAATAGAAACAACTGCATTTATGATGCTAAGCCTGCATCTCCATAGTATGTTTAACCAGACAAGACATGAGGGGAGACAATCAATTGATTCTATGGTCAGAACAGAAGCGTCAATCTAAACACTTCTTTAAGGGCAGCATGAGAAATTCCTAGGCCTGAAATCACAGGGCATCAAACTGAATTCACTGGGCAGAAGCCCTGACCTTCCCAGGGAGCATCCAAGCTGAGAAAAGACGGTGTATTTTACCAGATTGTTCCTTAGACACTCATCATTTTGACACAAAGTGACATATAAAGCATCTGTCACAGCCTTGCTTGGCTGAACCAGAGTCACCAGCATCCAGAGATAAATGTAAGACAGCATGAGAGTTCAGCTTCTTAGTGGCTCTAAGGCAGAGTCAACTGAAGCAGAGAATAGGGGTGAGGTGAAGGTCAAGGATTAAACCAATAGCATATCATCTAACTTCATATAAAATTCATCTGGGTAGATCTCCGGAAATGCCATAGTCAGGATCATCATCCATACCAAACTATAATCTCTGAGCTAGGCCCTAGATATCCATCTTTCTTATACATTGTTCATATGATTTTAAACTGTAGCCATAGTTGAAAGTTATTGTTTTAGATGGTGCCCAGAAGCCTTATAAAGACGTATACCTATAACCTGCTTCTTAAAGGCTGCCCAGAGACACCATCATTCAAAAATGCATTAATAGTAGAGAATTATAAAGAAACAGATTGTTTTTCCATGGTTAATTTTTTTTTCCAGTTATGGCAAGTTTTTTTTTTCTTCTTTATTTATTTTGTATTTATCAAGAAAAATAGTAAAATGAATTTAAAATGCTTATAAGTTATCAATAACTATAAAGAAGGTAAAAATCATAAGCATGACTTATCAAGGGTGATAATGCAAATAAGATTGCTACACATATATTTACTTTGTGTTCAGCTTTCCCTCTGAATTTTTTTTCCATCCCTGTATTTCCGTATTTAAGGTCCCTTCCCCTTCCCACCACATCTGGTCATTTTTTCTTCTTCGAAATTTCCCATCCCCTCCCTGGGCAGGGAGCAGACAGTCCTATGGTCCCACTGACCCAATAATGCTTGGATCAGTCTCCACTCCTGGCAAATCCAGTTTTGTCGCCCCTCCCTCAAGAGTGAGTCAAGTGTTCCTATAGTTGGAGTGGAATCAGAAGGGTCAGTCCAGGGTGTTTCTGATCCCAAGCTGTTCAGTGGTTGTGGATTGCAGCTTGGGCATGCTTGGCTTTTTTTGTTTGTTTGTTTAGAGACCACTAATGAGTGAGTACATCCCCTGCTTATCTTTCTGAGTTTGTGATACCTCGCTCAGGAGGATATTCTCCAAATCCATCCATTTGCCTGTGAATTTTAGGATATCATTTTTTCTTACTGCTGAGTAGTATTCTATTGTGTAGATGTACCACAGTTTGTTAATCCATTCTTCATTTGAGGGACATCTAGGTTGTTTCCAGGTTCTTGCTATTACAAACAATGCTGCTATGAACATAGTTGAGCTAATGGTTAATTTTTTTTTTAAAGTAAGCCATGCTTCCAACTAAAAGAAGCTAAAGTCTTAGGTATGACTGTCTTTTAGCTCTATAAATTGGACTACTTCTTTATATAGCTCACTAAAATATGTTATAACCACATACAATTAAAATGATAGATTTTCCTCCTGCTTTCTTCATATTTGACTTTTTAAGACGAAATATAGCATTGGCCTCAGTTTTCATATTTCATGAACTATTTCACAGTTCATTAGAAATGTTCAGCAATGGTTCAACATTTCTGAATCTAATCAAGTAAATAAAAAATAATAAAGTTAAAAACCTTACTGAGACTTTTCTCAAAGTTTCCATCCACTTTCTCCTGCTGAATTAGCCCATCCTTTACATCCAGAATGATCTCTTGGCTCTTCAACAAAATACTGGAAAAAGAGCACTCTGCCTTCAGTAATGACAACTTTGTTACATGGATAAAGCAGCATGTGTCAGGTCACTATAAAGTCTTCTAGCACTATAGTTTCCTCTGACTAACCCACTGCAGAGCTCTTCAAAAGATTCTAAGTATGAAAAAAGCGATGTCAAAGACACTGACAAAGAGAATGCTATTAACTGACAAAGTGCACAGTAATAAGGAACAGTTTTTAGTGCTAAAGACCTTGGAATCTTAAAAGTTAGTGCTGAGATGAAGTAGATTGGGAGTACAGTTCATGGCAAACACAAGGGGGGTGATTATTCTAAAATTCCATAATGAAGACAGAAATAAGAAATAAAATAGAATGTTCAGACAATGATGGCTAGAAAACAATTTACAGAGGAGGTGGGGAAGACAGTGGAGGAAAGACTTACAACAGATTGGAGAATATAAAAAATTCAAGGTTAAGAAGCATAGAAACCACTGAGGAAGCTACTAAAAACATCCAGAAAAAAAAATGGTTAGGTTTGAACATAGGGTGGTAGATTTAACAACTGAAGAAAGATTATAATAGAGGTGTTCCAAAATGGAAGAGTCTAGCCTAAAAGAGTCTTGTTTCAGGACTAGCAGAAGGAGAGGAGACATCCATTTTGTGACCCTCCCATATGGGAACTTAACAAGTATTTCTTTTTTTTTTTTAGAAAGGTTTAGTTTGCAGATAAAACTCAGAACTTCTCCAAATTAAATCTAATTTTGAGTAAATAAAAAATGTATTTTTAGTGTGGAATATGTGGCATGTATAGTAAAGAAATCTTAACAGTGTGATGTCTCAATGGGAGAAGAGGTAAGATGGAAAGTTTGGACTAGTTCTCAGTCAACAGAATTCTTTTTTCAAAACACATTGCAGCAAAGATCTTTTCAACACATAAATTGATGTCTTTGCTATACCACATACATGTTAGAATTTTTCTATTTCAGGCAAATTCAGGGTGATTTATTTTATGTTTCCATAGTGAAATATTCAACTTGGCCTTAAGAAACAATAGTGTGGATGTGAGGAGAAAATAGAATGTCACTGACAGCATATTTATGTACCAATTTTTTTCTTAAAAATATTCTGGCCATACTTAAACCTATAAAACTATAATTTCTTTTAAAATATGTTGAAATAATATTCTTTACTATACATTTAATTCTGAAAATCTTAAGCTCATGATTCATTGAATCTGCTCATTAAAGTGACTTTTTTAGTGATTCTTAATTATGAACTGGGGAAATGATTTGTAAAGTGGTAGAAGGAAGTTGCTAGGCTCACAAGAAGCCTTATTTCTCAGAATATGCTCTACTTTTCTAGAAAAAATATACTACCTACTTGTGATAACTGAAGTTATCTTAAACTGAAAACAGACATTTTTCTTCTATTTGTTTATTTTTAATTATTTTTATTTTATGTTTATTGGTGCTTTGCCTACAAGTACATCTATGTAAGGATGTCAAAAGCCCTGGAAGTGAAGATGCAGACAGTTATAAGCAGCCACATGGATGATAGGAATTGAACTCAAGTCCTCAGGAAGAATAACCAATGCTCTTAATCTCTGATCCACCTCTCTAGTCCTCCTTTTCTTCTTTTTGTTTAGGGTATTGGTACTGCACTTTTATCAAGTCAAATTACATAACAGGAGAATGAAACGACAAGAAAGAATTGTCATCTATAAGGCAAATGGAAACCCTAATTCACAAAAACCATCCTCAGAATAAGGGGATTTTTGTTAGTTGTCTAATCCTAAATTGCTAAAAAAGAGAGGTCTTAATGTGTAATCCAGTAACTATAGCCTTACCCTAGCTACTCAGGAAGCTAAACAATAGGCACCCAACTCAAAGCCAGTCTGAGCTACTGGGTGTATTCAAAGTCAGCCTGAACAACTCATCTAGAATCCTGTCTCAAAATTTACAGACAACAACAAAACATATTAGAAATAAAGTTCAGTGGCAGTCCATTTGCCTATTGTACACAAGTTCCCAGATCCAATCCTCAACACCATAAAAGAAAGGGAAAGAACTCATGAGAATACATGAGAGAGCTAGAGAAGAGGCTGGAGATGGGTATATGAGTATAAAAAGGGTGAGAATGTTTAAAAATGCATCAAGAGAACAAAGAAGTACATTCTGAGGGGAACAATAGCTTGGTCAAATTCATAAAAGCAAGACTTCACCATAAATTACCATCAGATTACTAAATTTCCCTGTGTTAGGGAAATAGGTACCTAAATAAGAACCCTGTGTTAGAAAAAATGGGAGTAAGTTTTGACAGATATATGGTAATAGGAGCTATTGAAAGCCAGAAAAACATTGTTGTCCTGCAACAAAATGTAGCATTAGAAAAAAAGAAAGTCATTAATAGCATTTCATAAGATTTTTCTGTGATGAATGTGATTTAGAGGCAAGAAATAAAGAAAATGTAGGCAAATTATCTCAATGCAAACAGCTGTCCGGTTCAATTAGGATAAAGAGAAGGGAGACAGATCAATGTGTTCCTAGAACAATTATTTGATTATCATTGATTATTGATCTTTCAATAGAGTATGTCTATTATCAAACTATTTCTAAAGAGCCAGAGAATAAGTAGTTTGAGCATCTGAAATCTACAGAGAAATCTTTGTTAACACTCCTCAATTCTGTCGTTGTAGCAACAACTCAGTAGTAGTAGATAATGTCAAAGACAAATGAACATTTGTTTTTTAACAAAATGTTATTTACTAAACCAGACAATGTAGGAAGATTTGTTTTGGAGGCAGCTTGCTTTCTTCTGTTCTAGAACATTAGACAACTCTAAGTTTATGAAATTCTTAAATAATTATAATAGAGAGAGCAATTCTGTAATTCTGTTTTCTTGTTACTAGGCAGAGAATATCCTATGAATTTCTTTATCGTTTAGCATATATAAGATGAAATGTTTTCCTTAGACTTATTTCCCTTTTACATCTACTATTATATTAATATATTTTTAATCATAAATTTCTTTTTTATTATTATGAGCAAAGGTGTCACACTTTCTAACCTTGTATATCCTTATTCAAGGTCCCTTTCCCCTCCCACCACATCAGGTCATTCTCTCTTCTCCAGAATTCCCCATGCCCTCCCTGGGCAGGCGGCAGGCAGTCCCATGGTCCCACTGTCCCAATATTGCTTAGTTCAGTCTCCACTCCTGGCAGATCCAGTTTTCTACCCCCGACCTCAAGATTGAGTCAGGTGTTCCTCTAGGGGGAGTGGGATCCAAGGAGTCAGTCCAGGGTGTTTCTGATCCCAAGCTGTTCAGTGGTTGTGGTTTGTAGCTTAGGAATGCTTGGCTTTTTTCTTGTTTGTTTGTTTGTTTAGAGTCCACTAATGAGTAAGAACATCCTCTGCTTATCTTTCTGGGTTTGTGATACCTCACTCAGGAGGATATTCTCCAAATCCATGCATTTGCCTACAAATTTTAGGATAACATTTTTTCTTACTGCTGAGTAGTAAGTACTCCCTTGTGTAGATGTACCACAGTTTCTTAATCCATTCTTCAGTTGAGGGACATCTAGGTTGTTTCCAGGTTCTTGCTATTACAAATAATTCTGCTATGAACATAGTTGAGCTAATGCCTTTGGAGTGTGACTGTGCATCTTTAGGCTATACACCCAGAAGTGGTATTGCTGGATCCTTGGGGAGATTGATTCTCAATTTTCTGAGAATAATCATAAATTTCTTTGTGTAACTCATATCACAGTAATAAGGTCAAGAAATGGATTAATGTTAATAAACAGAAGTGGGGACAACTTGGAATGTACAGTGAGAGTCATTCTATTCTATACTGAAAACCCCAGAAAAGACAAAAGTAGGACTACATGATTAATTTCTGATAGTATCTGTCAAGTACATGAATATAGAAGTTAAAGAATCTTTAGCCATCAGAGAAATACAAATCAAAACAACTTTGATATACCACCTAACACCTGTTAGATTGGCTAAGATAAAAGGCACAGATGACAGCCTATGTTGGAGAGGATGCGCATCAAGGGGAACACTCCTCCATTGTTGGTGGGAGTGTAAGCTTGTTCAGCCACTTTGGAATGCAATATGGCGGTTTCTCAGAAAAGTAAAAAATATAAATAAAAATAAAAAGAAAAAAAAGAAAAAAAAGAACCACTGTTGTCTTCAACAACTCCCAAGCAAAGAATAGACAAAATTGGTTAGCACAACTAGCAATTAAGTACGAGTAAAAATGACATGAAAGAAAAAGAAATAAAATCTAAGAAAATAAAAGTTGCAGAGAACAGGGAGGGAATGTGAGAGACAAGTTTCTAGTTTGCTCAAAATTGTAAGGAGATTCATGTGTTTTTTTGTATGTAAACAAAAATGTTTAAGAAAATATACTTTATATTATCATATAAAGTTTCTACCCCACACTTTCTGGCATACACCCAAGGTTCATACCCACTTGTTTAGCCCCAAATAATCACACACAAAGGCTTATATTAATTACATGATGTTCAGCAGATAGCTCAGGCTTATTGCTACCTAGCTCTTGCATCTTAACTCAACCTATTTCTTTTTAAAAAGAAAAAAGATTTCATTTATTATATATTTTTATTATATATTCAATGTTATACCTACAATTATTCCTGCATGTCAGAAGCAGACACCAGATGTCATTAAAGATGGTTGTGAGCCACCATGTGGTTGCTGGGAATTGAAATCAGGACCTCTGATAGAGCAGCCAGTACTCTTCACCACTGAGCCATCTCTCCAGCCATTCAATCTATTTCTATCAATCTGTCTTAACCGGATTTTTTACATGTTGTTCTCTGGGCAGCAGCTTGCAGTATCTCTGACCCTACCCTCCTTTTTCTGTATCTACACTTGGAAGTCCGGCCAGCTTCTAAAATGCCTTGCCATAGGTCAAAACAGTCCCTTTATTAACCAATGACATTCAGAGTAAACAGAAAGACATCCTGCTTCATTTAGCTAATCAAAGGGAGGGTTTTAATTTAAACATAGTGAAATTACATATAACAAAATTGTAATCAGGTAAGAATTACAGTTATAATATCTAGCCTATTTGTATTTAACAATATTAAAGAAAATATTTTATTTTTGTGAGTTTAAAATTTTGTATTTATTTTTTATTAGAACTGAGAAAAACTATAATTATAACTAACCTTTAATTATATTAAGGACTATAGAAGTATATATTATTTGAGTAAATAGTATAAGCAACTTTTAAAATCTAGAAATGACAGTGATTGCATTTGACTGCCTGAACAGTAACCGAAATTTTTTGTGATGGTGGGGCATCTATCTTTATCCAATAGGCCTAGAGTTTTTGGCTTATGTTTTAGTGAAGCAGGAAATTTAACGATATATAAAAACATTTAAAGAAACCAAGGCCACATGATAAGACAAATAAGTATAAATGGGTTGAATTAAGATGGGAGAGCTAACTAGCAATAAGCCTAAGCCATAGGTCTAATAGCATGCAATTAACATAAGCATCTGAGTCATTTTGTGAGGTTTAGCAACAGGGAGACTGCAGACCTCTCTGGACTGAGGGGCTATGTCGAGCTAGAAGCTCATACCAAAGTATATAGCAGAACTCTTAGCAACACTATGATTTGAGAAATTTTATTCATCTAGGACTACTAGGTAAGTGTCCCAGAATATCTGCTAGATCAAAGCGTATACAAAGATAGCCATCATCTGCAAGCAACTTACAGTCTTTTAAAAGGAAGAAAGTCTGGCTACAAACTATATAATGCATAGTAAAGGGAAGGAATTCATTCCAACCTAAAAAATTCTAGTACATATGTAAAACAAAGATACATGACAGCTTTTTATCACATAAAATGCTGTCAATTAAAAAAAGACAATCATTAGTAGGGGTGTGAATAAATACAAATGTACTACCATACATGTGAGTGAGAACAACTGATTTCCTCAATAAATTGCAACATATAATACCATGTAAACGAAAAAACATGATAAATAACATATTACTAAACATTCAAATTTACCCTCAGATACACTTAATACTGATTTAATTTTAGCAAGATTTTTATTTTCAAAATTTATTTTAATATTGTCTAAATGTTATACTTTTAATACTACTTTAAATTAGTTTTCTATATATACTTTATACTCCAAATTTCTAAAGATATGGAAAATATTCTTAAGATATTAAACACTTAATATCTCTTAAGGAATAGGAATAAACTCAACATTTTTTTCCCAAAGGAGAATGCAAGTAGTATTGATAAAATTAAAATAACTTAAAGGAGGAAAAAACTCTAAAAACAATACAGTTCCATAAAAGAGGTTTTCTTCCACAAGTAATATGAGAGGATTGTGTTGCCGCAAAGTACACAGATTCGTGATCTATGCCTACCATATCAAACTGCCAAGTTTACTTCTTCATTTCAATTAAAACCATCTCTCAGCATGACATGGGAGCACATGCTTTAAATCCCAACATTTGGGAGGAAGAAGCTGGCATATTTATATATTCCAAGCTGAGCTCTGCTTACAAGACAGGTTTCAAAACGGGAAAAATAAAAAAGCCCATTGCAAAGAAACAAAAGAAAGAAAACAAAAATAAAGTCTCCATTATGCTGCCCACCATCTTATCATAACTCATTTATTAAAGAACAAAAAGAGGGTGAGGTGAAATATCTTTATACATGCCAGAAAGTACCAAGTACCAAACGTAGATTCTTCTGCCCAAGGATCGATCTCCAACTTTTATTATACTTTCAATTCTAGTGCCATCACACCACTTGGCATGGCATCATGTCACTAAAGAAGGGGCAGGAGCAATGTGCCTCTACAAATCTCTGGCTGGCATCAAACTCACAATCCTCTTAAACATACCACCTTCCAGCACCTCCCTTTTTGCCACCAACCAGCTTTCCCCTCCTCCATCTTCCTCTCTCCACCTCCCAGTTCAGACTGTAGCACAAGCACATGTGCCAACCAACTGCCCAC
>PVIH01031424.1:0-10830 GCA_004025045.1 Sigmodon hispidus | reverse complement strand
TTTCATTGAATTCTAGGAAGACTTTGATTTCTTTCTTAATTTCTTCCTTGACCCAGAGATGGTTCAGCTGATTGATGTTAAGTTTCCATGAGTTGGTAGGCTTTCTTTGGGTTTTGATGTTGTTGAACTCTAACTTTAGGCCCTGATGGTCCGATATGTTACAAGGGACTATTTCCACTTTTTTGTATCTGCTGATATTTGCTTTATGACCAATTATGTGGTTGATTTTGGAGAAAATTCCATGAGGAGCTGAGAAATATGTATATTCCTTTGCCTTTGGGTGGAAGGTTCTATAGATATCTATGAAATCCATTTTCATCATAACCTCATTTAGACTCCTTATTTCTCTGTTGAGGCTCTGTCTGGTTGATCTATCCAGGGTTGAAAGTGGTGTATTGAAGTCTCCCACTTTTAGGGTGTAAGAATTGATGTGGGATTCGAGCTTTAGTAGTGTTTCTTTTACATATGTAGGTGCCCCTATATTAGTGGCATAAATATTTAAGATTGAAATCTCCTCTTGACCAATTTGTCCTGTGATGAATAAGTAGTGACCATCTTGGTCCTTTTTTATTGCTTTTAGCTTAAAGTCTACTTCGTTAGATATTAGGATTGCAACCCCTGCTTGTTTCTTAGGACCTTTTGACTGGAAAATCTTTTCCCAACCCTTTATTCTAAGCCTATGTCTGTCTTTGTAGCTTAGGTGTGTTTCTTGTAGGCAACAGAAGGATAGCTTCTGTTGTTGTATCCATCTTGTTAGTGTGTGACATTTTATAGGAGAGTTGAGACCATTGATATTAAGGGAAATTAGTGACCATTGATTCATATTTCCTGCCATTTTTTCACTTCAGCATCAATACTCACATTTGCTTACAAAGAGCATTGAGATAGATGTTGCCTTCACTCCTAGTTTGCACACATCTTTATTCTTCAGTGTCAATACCCACGTTTTCTTACACAGAGCATTAAGAGTGATGTTGAGTCCTCTACTTGTTTTAACACATGATTTTTCTCTTCAGCGTCAATACAAATGTTTCGTACAGAAAGCATTAAGAGAGATGTTGTTTCCTCTCCTCATTTGAGCACATGTGTTTTTGTCTTCAGTGTCCATACACACGTTTGCTTTCACAGAGCATTAAGACAGATGTTGAGTCCTCTCCTTGTTTAAATACAGGCAATTATATCTTCAGCACCCATACACATGTTTTCTTACACAGAGCATTAAGAGAGATGTTCTTTTTCTCCTTGTTTGCACAATATGTTTTTTTCTTCATCATCCATACACACATTTTCTTACACAAATCATTAAGAAACAGGTTATTTCCTATATTTTCCACTTTGACAGGCCACGCCTACTTTGATTGGCCACAACAATGTTGACTTAACATGGCCACACCAAGCCACGCACACTTTGACTTGCCACAGACTCTTCGAATGTCCATGGTCACACCAGGTCAAGGTCACTTTTTCTGACCATGCCCATACTAATCCATGCTACCTTTGACTGAATAAGGCCACTTTGACTGGCCACGGACACTTTGACTGACCACGGCCACAACAAGCCACTCACACATTGACTGACCATTCTCACACCAGGCCATGAATACTTTAATTAAACAAACCCACTTTGGCCACGTCCAGTTTGACTGACCATGCCCACAAATACCATGCCCTCTTTGACTTACCACACCCACACAATACCACACACACTTTGACAAACCACGCACAAGTGATTGAACATGCATATTTTGACTGTAAATGGACTCTGTGAAAGACCATGACCACAACAGGCCACACCCACTTTGATTGATCACGCCCACACCAGGCCACAACCACTTTAATTGACTTAGCCCATTTCGACTGGCCATGCCCACTTTGACTGACCACGGCTATAGCAGGTCACAGCCACTTTGTCTGACCATGCCCACACCAAGGCATGCTTACTTTGACTGCACACAGCCACTGTGACTGGACATGGACAATTTGACTGACCATGGCCACAAGATGCTATGAGCATATTGACTGAATATGCTCACACCAGGCCCTGAATTCTTTAATTAAACAAGCCAACTATGACTGGCCACATCCACTTTGACTGGTCACACACACTTTTCATGTCCACACCCACTTTGACAGAGCAAACCCACTTTGAAGCACAATGCCCACACCAAGCCATGCCAACTTTAACTGAACACACTCACTTAGACTGACCATGCACACAATGGCTGACCACACCATCTTCTGGCTTCATTTGAACACATGTGTTTTTCACTTCAGTGGGAAAACACACGTTTTCTTCCACAGAGAATTAATAGAGATGTTGCTTCCTTTATCATTTGAACAGATGTGTTTTTTTCTTCAATGTCAATAGTCACGTTTTGTTACCCAGAGCATTAAGGGAGATGGTGCTTCCTCTCCTTTTTTATCACATGTGCTTTTCTTTTCAGTGTTAATACACAACTTTTCTTATACAGAGCATAAAAAGACATGTTGCTTCTTCTCCTTCTTTGAACACATGTATTTTATTTTCAATGTCAATACACATGTCTCCTTACAAAGAGCTTTAAGAGAGATGTTGCTTTCTCTCCTCGTTTAAACACATGCATTTTTCTCTTCAGTATCATTACAAACATTTTCTTACACACAGCATTAAGTTAAATGTTGCTTCCTCTCTCCCTTTGAACACATGTGTTTTTCTCTCAGCATCAATACTCACATTTGCTTACAAAGAACATTAAGAGAGATGTTACCTCCACTACTAGTTTGCACACGTCCTTTTCTCTTCAGCTTCAATACACATGTTTTCTTACATAGAGCATTAAGAGAGATGTTGAGTCCTCTCCTCATTTGAACACATGTGTTTTCTCTTCAGCGTTAATACTCACGCTTTCTTACACAGAGCATTAAGAGAGTTATTCAGTCCTGTACTCATTTAAACACATGTGTTTTTCTATTCAGTGTCAATACACACTTTTTCTTATGTAGAGCATTAAAAGAGATGTTGCTTCCACTCCTCATTTGAACACATTTGTTTTTCTCTTCAGGGTACATACACACATTTTCTTACACACAGCATTAACAGAGATGTTGCTTCCTCTCCGTGTTTGAAAACATATGTTTTTGTCTTCAGCATCCATACGCATGTTGTCTTATGCAGAGCATTAAGAAAGATGTTGATCCCTCTCCTTGTTTAAACACAGGAGTTTTTATCTTCAGCACCCATCCATATGTTTTCTTTAACAGAGCATTAAGAGAGATTTTGCTTCCTTGCTTCATTTGAACATGTGTGTTTTTCTCTTCTACTTCAATACATGCTCTCTTATGCAGAGAATTTAGAGAGATGTTGTTTCCTCTCCTTGTTTAAACACATGTGTTTTTATCCTCAATGTTGATACACACATTTTCTTTCACAGAACATTAAGAAACATGTTACTTCCTACACTCTCCACTTTGTTGGGCCATGCCCACTTTGATTGGCCACATCCTCTTTGACCTATGAAACCCACAACAGGCCATGCCCACTTTTACTGGTCATGGCACCTATGAATGACCATGCCCACACAATACCATGCACAATTTGAAGGACCATGCACTAGGGACCGAACACACCCACTTTGACTGGTCATGCCCATGTTAACTAGCCATGCCCACTTTGACTGAACTTGCTAACATTGACAGTCTATGGCCACTTTGACCACGGCCACAACATGCCACACATTCTTTGATTGAACACACCCATATTGATTGACCATGCCCACACAAAACCACACCAACATTTACTGGCCATGGCCACTATGAATGACCACACCCATACAATACCACGTCCACTTTGACCAGGAACTCCAACTGTGGCCACGAACACTTTGACTGACCACACTTTGACAGACCACGCAAACTTTGACTGACCATGCCCACTATGACTGTACTTGCCCACTTTGACTGTCCACAGCCACTTTGAACATGGTCAAAACATGCCATGCTTTCTTTGATTGACCACATCCAATTTAACTGATCATGTCCACACCAAACCACTCCCACTTTTACTGGCCACGGTGACAATGAATGACCATACGCACACAACACCATTCCCACTTTGACCAGCCATGCCAACTTTGAAAGTCCATGACAACTTTGACTTACCATGCACACACAATACCATGCACATTTGACCAACTTCACACAAGTGACCAAACATGCCCACTTTGACCACGCTCATTTTGACAGCCCATGCCCAGTTTGACTGACCATATAAACTTTGACTGGCCACACACACTTTAGTGGTCCGCACTCACACCAAACCATGACAACATATACTGGTCATACCCACAGTGATTCTCCATGCCTACTTTGACTGGCCAGGCCAATATTGACTGAACATGCCCACACCAAGTCATGCCCACTTTGACTGAAATCGCCCACTTTGACTGTCCACAGCCACTGTAACCTCAGCTACAACATGCCACACATAATTTGATTGACCACACCCACTTTGACTGACCACGCACAAAACAAAACACGCCCACTTTGATTGGCCACTTTGCCAATATAAATAATATGACCACAAGAGGCCACACACTTTGATTGATCACGCCCACACCAGGCCACAACCACTTTAATTTACCCAGCCCATTTCCACTGGCCATACACAATTTGACTGACCATGGCTACAACAGGTCACAGCCACTTAGTCTGACCAAGCCCACACCGAGACACGCTTACTTTAAATATACACAGCCACTGTGCCTGGAATGGACACTTTGACTGAACATGGCCATAACATGCCCATAATGGCTGACAACACACTCTTCTGGCCTCATTTGAACACATGAGTTTTTCACTTCAGTGGGAAAAGACACTTTTTCTTCCACAGAGCATTAATAGAGATGTTGCATCCTCCATCGGTTGAACAGATGTGTTTTTTTCTTCAATATCAATAGTCACGTTTTGCTACCCAGAGCATTAAGGGAGATGGTGTTTACTCTCCTCCTTTGAACACATGTGCTTTTCTCTTCAGCGTTAATACACAACTTTTCTTACACAGTGCATAAAAAGAGATGTTGCTTCCTCTCCTCGTTTGAACACATGTATTTTATTTTCAATGTCAATACTCATGTTTTCTTATACAGAGCAATAAGAGAGAAGTTGCTCTCTCTCCTTGTTTGAACACATGCATTTTTTGCATCACCATTAGTAAAAACATTATCTTACACACAGCATTAAGAGAGATGCTGCTTCGTCTCCTCCTTTGACCACATGTGTTTTTCTCTTCAGCGTCAATACTCACATTTGCTTACAAATAGCATTAAGAGAGATGTTGTTCCACTCCTAGTTTGCACAGCTCTTTTTCTCTTAGCATCAATACACACGTTTATTTACACAGAGAAGTAAGACAGATGATGCTTTCTTTCCTTGTTTGAACACATGTGTTTTTGTCTTCAGTGTCCATACACACATTTTCTTACACAGAGCATTGAGAGATGTTGAGCCCTGTTCTTGTTTAAACACATGTGTTTTCATCTTCAGTGCCCATACACATGTTTTCCTACGCAGAGCATTAAGATAGGTGTTGCTTCTGCTCCTTAATCTAACACATGTGTTTTTCTCCTAAACATCAATACACATGTTTTCTTACACAGAGCATTAAGACAGATATTTCTTCCTCTCCTTGTTTAAACATATGTGTTTTTATCTTCAGTGTCATTACACACATTTTCTTACACAGAGCATTAAGAAACTTGTAACTTCCTATACTTTCCACTTTGACAGGCCACGCCCGCTTTGATTGGCCACACCCACTTTGACTTATCATGCCCACACCATGCCATGCACAGTTTGACTGGCCACAGCCACTTTGAATGACCACGGCCACACTGGATCATGGCCACATTGTCTGACCATGCCCACACCAAGCCACGCTTATTTTGACAGAACTCGCCCAATTTTTCTGTCCATGGCCACTGTGACCACGGCCACAAGTTGTCACGCCTTCTTTGATTGAGCACACCCACTTCTACTGACTACGTACACACCTAACCACTACCATTTGGACTGGGTACTGCCACTATGATTGACCACGAACCACAACAGGCCTTGCTTACTTTGATTGGCCAAACCCACTTGGATTTACCATGCCCACACCAAGCCATACAGAGTTTGACTGGCCACGCCCACTTTTACTGACCACAGCCACAACATGGCATGCCCAAATTGAGTGAATGCTCTCACACCAAGCCACGAATACTTTAGTTGGACAAGCCCACTATGACTGGCCATGCCCAGCTTGGCTGGCCACACACACTTTTCATGTCCACGCCGGTTTGACAGAGCACACACACTTTGACACTTCACGCCCACACAAAGCCACACAAACTTTGACTGTACATCCCCACTGAGACTGACAATGCCCACAGAGCATTAAGAGAGATGTTGCTTTCCCTCCTCGTTTGAACACATGCATTTTTCTCTTCAGCACCAGTCCAAACATTTTCTTACACACAGCATTTAGATAGATGTTGCTTCCTCTCCTCCTTTGAACACATGTGTTTTTCTCTTCAGTGACAATACTCACATGTGCTTACAAAGAGCATTAAGAGAGATGTTGCCTGCAATCCTAGTTAGCACACGTCTTTTTCTCTTCAGCGTCAAAACACACGTTTTCTTACACAGAGTATTAAGAGAGATATTGAGTACTGCACTTGTTTAAAAACGTGTTTTTCTCTTCAGCATCAAAACACATGTTTTCTTACACAGATCATTAAGAGAGATATTGAGTCTTGTACTTGTTTAAAAACATGTGTTTTTCTCTTTAGCATCAATGCACACATTTTATTACATAGAGCATTAAGAGAGATGTTGCCTACTCTCTTCGTTTCAACACATGTGTTTTTTTCTTCATCATCAATACACGTTTTCTTACATAAAGCATTAAGAGAGATGTTGCTTCCACTCCTTGTTTGAACACATGTATTTTATTTTCAATGTTAATATACATATTTTCTTACACAGAGCATTAAGAGAGATGTTGTATTTTCTCCTCGTTTGAACACATGCATTTTATTCTTCAGCATCATTACAAACACTTTTTTACACACAGCATTAAGAGAGATGTTGCTTCCTCTCCTCCTTTGAACACAAGTGTTTTTCTCTTCAGCGTTAATACTCATATTTGCTTATGAAGAGCATTAAGAGAAATGTTGAATCCACTCCTAGTTTGCACACATCTTTTTATCTTCAGTGTCAATACACATGTTTTCTTACACAGAGCATTAAGAGAGATATTGAGTCCTCTACTTGTTTAAACACATGTGTTTTTCTCTTCAGCGTCAATACACACGTTTTCTTACATAGAGCATTAAGAGATATGTTGCTTCTTTTCCTTGTTTGAACACATGTGTGTTTGTCTTCAGCATCCATACACACCTTTTCTTACACAGAGCATTAAGAGAGATGTTGAGCCCTCTCCTTGTTTAAACACATGTGTTTTCATCTTCAGTGCCCATACACATGATTTTCTCCACAGAGCATTAAGAAAGGTGTTGCTTCCTCTCCTTAATCTAACACATGTGTTTTTCTTCTAAACATGAATACACATGTTTTCTTACACAGAGCATTAAGACAGATGTTGCTTTCTGTGCTAGTTTTATCACATATGTATTTTTCTATAGCATCCACACACACACACTTTCTTATTCAGAGTATTTAGAGAGATGTTGCTTCCTCTCCTTGTTTAAACACATGTGTTATTATCTTCAGTCTTGTTACACACATTTTCTTACACAGAGCATTAAGAAACATGTTACTTGCTATTCTTTCCACTTTGACGTCCCATGCCCACTTTGATTGGCCACACCCACTTTGACTTACCGTGCCACACCAAGCCACACATACTTTGACTGGCCACAGCCACTTTGAATGACCACGGCCACACCGGATCATGGCCACTTTGTCTGACCATGCAAACACCAAGCCACGCATATTATGACAGAATTTGCCCAATTTGACTGTCCATGGACACTGTGACAATGGCCACAACATGCCACACATTCTTTGATTGACCTCACCCACTTTTACTGACCACATACACAGCAAACCTCTCCCATTTTGACTGGCCACAGCCACTAATGATTGACCATGACCACAACAGGCCTTGCTGACTTTGATTGGCCAAACCCACTTGGATTTACCATGCCCACACCAAGCCATGCACAGTTTGACTGGCCATGCGTACTTTGACTGACCAAGGCCACACTGAACCACACCCACTATGACTGGACATGGACACTTTGACTGACCATTGCCACAACATGGCATGCCCACATTGACTGAATGCTCTCACACAAGGCCAAAAATACTTTAATTAAACAAGTCCACTATGACTGTCCATGCCCAGTTTGACTGGCCACACACACTTTTCATGTCCAAGCCCACTTTGACATAGCACATACACTTTGACATACCATGCCCACACTAAGCCACACACACTTTGACTGTACAACCCCACTTAGACTGACCATGCCCACAGAGCTTTAAGAGAGATGTTGAGACTTCTACTTGTTTTAACACATGTGTTTTTCTCTTCAGTGTCAATACACTCATTTTCTTACATAGAGCTTTAAGAGAGACATTGCCTCCTCTCCTCATTTGAACACATGTGTTTTTGTCTTCAGTGTCTGTACATGTTTTCTTACATACAGCATTAAGAGAAATGTTGCTTCCATCCTCATGTGAACACATTTGTTTTTCTTGTCAGCATCCATACACATGTTTTCTTACACAAAGCATTAAGAGAGTTGTTGCTTCCTTTGCTTGTTTGAGCACATGTGTTTTTGTCCTCAGTGTCCATATCACACCCTGTTTGAGGTATGATATCCACACCAAGACACGCCAACTTAGACTGAAGACACACACTCAGACTGAAGTTGCATTATTAGGCATTAAACAATCTATTACATCTTTTGCCAAGACACCTGACCAGCTTATAATCCCTCATACAAAAGAAAAACTAGAGATATTGGCTGCCACTACCTCAGAATGGGCTATATTGGTTTGTGCCTTTTCTGGTACAATTGATAATCATTTGCCCAAGGGTGAACATTTAAGATTCATAGTTCAGCATCCTGTGGTGTTCCCTTATCACATGGGAGCAACCATTGTGCAAAGCCTTAACCATCTACATGGATAGGTCTAAGACTGGGAAAGGAACCTACATGGTGCAAGGAGGGTCACCTGTAACTGTTGAGTGCCGTCCAAATGCTCCCCAAATAGTAGAATGCCAAGTAGTTTTAGAGGTTTTTAAATGTTTTCCTGAGTCTTTATATTTGGTATCTGAATCATCATATGTGGTGAATGCTGTTAAAAATTTAGAAATTGTTTCCTATATTAAACCCTCTAGTATTGTAGCCTCACTTTTAGCAGGAATAAGAGGTGAGGTTTTGCATTGATCCAATTTTTTTTTATATTACCCATATCTGAGCTCACTCTTTGTTACCTGGTCCTATGGCAAAAGCCAATGAACAAGTTGATCTGGCAACTTGCACTTTTGAGGCATTGGACTCTGAAACACAAGCACGAGAGTTTCATAGCTTATACCATGTTTCATCTGCTGTTTTAAGAACTAAATTTAAAATTTCTAGGGAGATAGCTAGGAATATTGTGAAAAGCTCTTCTGCTTGTGTGCAATTCTTGCCTGCTCAGAAAATAGGGGTTAATCCCAGAGGCATTTTTTTCCACTTGAAATTTGGCAGATGGATGTTACCCATGTTCCATCCTTTGGAAAGCTTCAATATGTGCATGTCTCCATTGATACATGTTCTGGGGTAATGCATGCTACACCTCTTTCTGAGGAAAGTGTTCACAATGTCATTACCCACTGCCTTCAAGATTGGGCCGCTTGGGGCAAGCCCGATACACTGTAAATAGACAAAGGGCCAGCCTATGCATCTAAGAGTTTTGCCTCATTTTGTCACAAAAAAGCAAAAGAAACATCACAGGCCTTCCCTATAATCCACAAAGGCAAGGGATAATAGAGCATTCACATCATATGCTCAAGGTATTCCTGCAAAAACAACAAGGGGGAATAGCAAAGAAACACACTGCCAAACAAAGGCTCTCTTTTGCTTTATTCACTACAAATTTTCTAAATTTAAATGATGAAAGTGAAACAGTTGTCAAACGTCATATGATGTCAGAATCCAACAATCAAAGCAAAGTTTTGTGGAAGGATGTACTTTCTAATCAATGGTGAGGCCCGGATTGTGTTACCGTTCGATCCAAGAGATCTTTGTGTGTTTCTCCACAGAATCAGGAACCAATCTCTATGCCATCAAGTTTGACGAGACGCATTGAGTATGACTCTAAGGATGATGCTGATATGGATACTCCTGTCCATCTTCCCCCTGATTCAGGCAGAAAGTGAGAATTGGTCTATGGAGGATGAAAAGTTGATCCTCAAGCAAAAGTTCCAGATTGCACGTTTGAATGCTACAAGATTGAAGCCTGTTACACTTGGGGACTTTACTTCTTGGCTCACTTCTGCCCTTTCCTTTTTCAAGGAGTGGGTGGGAGTGGGAACCTTTACAGTCTGCTGTTTATTTAGGATTGTGTAGGGCGCAGTTTGCCTTTGCACAGGTTGCCGGCACCGCTTATGCTAATTAGGCATCGTGTAGTAACCAATCCGATGTGCCTATGGCATCGAGAAAGGACCTATCCGATGCGGTCCTCAAATATGTTAATGAGCCATTACTTTGGGCCAATCACCAGCCATATGCTAATGAGACTACTTTGAACCAATCATTGGCTGTATGTTAATGAGGCATTGTGTTGCGCACCAATCAC
>PVIH01031423.1:0-10832 GCA_004025045.1 Sigmodon hispidus | reverse complement strand
GGATTTGAGTTTTGTGCAGGGTGACAGGCTCGGATCTATTTGCATTTTTCTACACACTTCCTTCCAGTTATGCCAACACCATTTGTTAAATATACTATCTTTTTTCCATTGAATGTTTTGGGCCTCTTTGTCAAAAATCAGGTGTTCATAGGTTTTTGGGTTAATGTCTGGATCCTCAATTCTATTCCATTGGTCCAGAGACTGGATTTCTTTCTGTAACAGCCTTGGCTGTCCTAAAATTCACTTTGTAGACCAGGCTGGCCTTGAACTCACAGAGATCCACCTGCCTCTACCTCCTCAGTGTTGGGACTAAAGGAATGTGCCATCATCAACTGGTATATTATTAGTTATCTTATTACTTAGATTGCTATTGTAGATGAAATCTTTTTCTTCCACTACATTTTTCAATTGATAATTTTTTCCATGTAAGATTTGATCTAAAGCTGTAAGTTCTTTTAATACTGATTTTGATATAGTTGCTTTTGATATTTCTTTCTCATCTGCCTAGCCTCTCCCTCACAAAAATATGATCATAAAATGTGCTAAGATTGTAATTTTGGAAACTCTCCCATTTGTTCTTCAGAGTGCCTTCAGTAGCTGGAAGTCTTGAGATATATTTGGCACATAATACGTATCTGTTAATTCCTTGTCTTCAATTGGTCTGTGTCTGTTGTATCCAGCGGTGCACACCTATTCCAGGGGCAGAAGACCATGGTGCATACAGAAGGCTTTGCCTTGCTAGTAACTTTAATAGGAATATTCATGTAAGTGTCCATTTAGTGTGGCCTGGTGTTTGGTTGATATGTAATGTTTTATTTTCTGGAACTTTGTCATAGGACCCCTCTCTGCCTTTGTACTGCATCCACATCTGCTTGAGAGACACAATCACATTCTCCATGACCCTCTTCAGATGTCCACCTCAATCAGGAGTCCTGCTCATGGCTAGACCGTTAGTCGTTCTCTTTGTTTCTACCACACTCTTCTCAGCTCAAACTATTGTTATTGACAGTGCACACAGTCTCTTTAACCCTCCTGAAGCTTCCTCCAGAGTGGGCATGATGCTCAGAGCTTAACAAGGAATAAAATGGAAAGGCAGCATCTGGGAACTCAGATAGTTTCATTTCTTTATTGTATGTATTATTACTAGTTGTGCGTGTGTGTGTGTGTGTGTGTGTGTGTGTGTGTGTGTGTGTTGTGTGTGTGTGTTGCACTTGGTGGTCTGAAGATACCTTTTGGGAAAGTTTCACCATGGGCTCCAGGGATCAAATGCAGGTTGTTAGGAATGTGTAGTCAGCATGTCTGTCCACTGACCCATCTTGTCTGTGTCCAGAAAATGGTTCTAATGGGCAACACTTGGCACACCAGCAGCCTTAATTGCCATTACTGTCTTTTTAGCCCCATCCTTTTAAATACATCTGTAAGTGTTCATAAATGCTAACTTGTCCTGACTTGCACACTCAGAAATTATGTGCAACTGCTGACTTTGTGAATATAAATCCAGGCCATGCCACCATATGCCCACATCTAAAGACAGTCATTGATTCCCTGGGCATGCAGATCTATTGCTATCTATGTCCCTTCGTGCCCCACCTCAGTCAGTGGCATGGCATTTGACTCTGTTCCTCCCTGTCCCATTTGCAGCAGCAGCAGCAGTCCCTTAGGCTTCCCTCCAACCTCCTGATTGTACTGCTCATCTCCGCTGTCACCACCCACTTGCAATCACGGTCTCAGCCAGTCTTATGTTCTGCTTAGATTCCTGTAACTAATCTCAAGTGTATGTCCACTTTCTGCTCTTTTTCCCATAACAATTCATTCTCCACACAGTAACTGGCATGATCTCTTTAAAGGGTAAACCAGATCGTGTCACTTGCTTTATTAATCCCCTTTACGGTTTCCCATCACACTCAAAATAAAATCTAATCTCCTTATCATATCGATAAGATCAGCAGCTCTCCCCTCACATTTCATTTTCCCTTGGTCTACCCCTGGATTGCTTTGCAGCAGCCCTTCATCTGCCTGTTCCTGGACACCTGCTCCTGTTGGCCTTTTCATTAGTTGTTGGCTTAGCCTGGACTGTGTTTTCCCCAACCCTTTGCATAAACAGCTTCTTTTGACCAAACAGATTGAAACTGAATTACAAATAAAAATTGCACCATTGCAAAGCATTGGTATTTTTTGAACTCTGAATAGCCTGAGCTCCTAGTCCTGCGTCCATGTCTCTGGTTGATTTCCCTCATTGAAACTATAACATCTGAAGTTCTCCAATCATGTGTTAATTGTGCATTATTTTCCCTCATGAGCTACGAAAAAAACGCTTTATGAATAGGTGTTATCTGATTCCAGCTTCATTTGCTTCAACAGTCTTGGTACATATTGGCTGTATAATACAATTTGCTAAATGAATAAAGTAAAAAATACGGGTTAAAAATAGTTGATTAACTTGGGTGCATGATGACTCCTTATGCAAATAGCATAAATGGGGAGAAGTTATCTCTCTTGTAGTATACAGCATCCTAAAAATGAAATCTTAAGACTCTTTTCCCAGTACTCAGTGTACTCAGTGAACATGGCTGTGTGCAAGCATGTGCAATTCACACAGTAAACCTGTATGTGTGTTCCTGGCAGGCATGGCACTGTGTGAGATGCAAGAATTTTCAGCACACCCCAAGGCCCAACATGACTGCCCGGCAGAGTGGTCCCCAGGTGTGGCTATGTAGATCTGTACCCACCCCCTTCTTCCTCTCTTCCTTCTTTCTCCCCAACCCCCTTCTCCGGGTATCCAAACTCCCTAAAATAAACTCTCGTGTGGCACCTGGCAGTGAGTGTGTGTGTTTCTCCCATGTGCAAAAAACTAACAAAACCAAAGTAAACCCAAGACCATTCAGGGGACAGTAGTGAGAATGTGTCAGGCAGGCAGTCAACATTATGAATGTATGTAAACCAGTACAGTGCTGTTTATTGACAATGAGTAAATTACTTTATTGACTAAACTTGAAACTTTTTAATATATCCCTCAATCCTAAAGAGTGAGATGATTTAAAAAGTAATCCACAGACTAGAAGGGGAGAACTCCCAAGAACTCTAGAAAACAATATTTTTAAATATTTCATTTTAGCTAACAGAGGTAAAGTATATGAATTAACTGTTGCAAACAATAAATATTACATCATTTTCCCATCTCCATGAAATAAGTAGAAAATAGCTAATGAAAACCCATTTAATGTGACAATGGATGATGAACCGGCTGTTTGGGATCCCCATACGCTGACTTGGGCTTGTCTTAGGTGTCTGCATTTCCTTCATATCTTCTCTTGGACCTTTTTGATTAAGCCTGGTGTTCAAGAGAAATTTGTGAAATGAAAGAGGCAGGTGAGAGTCCAGATTTTTTAATTTGGCAACCAAGCAGCTGTAGTATATGCACTCCAAGCACTGAATTCTCTGAAGGGAACCGTTTCATATGTAAAGCACACTGTGTGCCCTAAGGGCCCTGGAAGAGTATACAGCAGGAGAATCAGATACACAGAGCCCTGGCTTGTGTTTACATTACATCAGACCAAGCGAACAATGCTGGCAAACTCCACTTGCAGCTTTTTTTCCAAGGCTTGAAATCTTTAAAACATCTCTCAGGGTGTACTTGTACTGGAAATCTCTGTGTAGATGCTTTTAGAGTAATTACATTCAGCCAGCCTTGGTGACTCTGGTATGTGTGATGTAATTAGTAAAGCAATGAGCTGCAATGCATTTATGCAGGCTCCCAGCTCCATTTGGGGGCAGGGGATGCCCGACATACTGTACAGAGACTGTGTGGCTATAAACATTGTCTGGGTCAGTTGTGAAGGAGAGCACACTCTAATTAAGACTGCTCAGCGGCTGCCCTCTCTTCTTTGGGACTATGTCTTTTTCTTCTGGAGCTGAAACTTTCAGATTTGGGTTCTACTTAACTTAAAATTTCACTTTTCCTTGTCTTCGATTTGTCAGGGTACAGGGATTGGACAATGGTGCTCTTCCTTTCAATATAGAAAGGTTGTGGATGTTTGTTAGATATTTAATAAATCCTGGGATATCAGAGAGATCACACAGTCAAATCCTAGGCAGACAGCTCAGGAAATCCTTGATGCTTGAATACAAGGATGAACAGCTGAGAGTCAATCACACACACCTTCAATCCCAGCACAGGGAAAGCCGAGTGGTGACCGACACCTTTAATCCCATAACTCCAGAGACAGAACTTCTTCTGTTTCTGTGAGTTCAAGGCTACTGGCCTTTAATCCTAACCTGGATGGGACAGGGTATATAAGGGCTGGTAGAAACCCAGTAGAAAGAGAAGCAACTGACAGAAGAGACCAGGAGTGAGGCTGAGGAAGTTGCAAGATAGCTGGGTGAGAATTGACTGTGGTGCTTCCTCTCTCTGATATTTCAGCCTTCCCCCAATATTTGGCTCTGAGTCTCATTCGTGAAACTACAAAAAGTAGTCTTTTTTTTTTTTTTAAGTAGAGAAGGTGGTGTCTACAAAATGAATACAGATTCATAAGAATGAAGTCATCCTAAACTAGAAACACCTGGCAGAGTTGGTCGTTTGCGGAGGTAGAGATGATAGTTGTTATTTAACAAGCAGGGCAGTAAATCTTCCATGGTAGAAAGCTGTTGCCAAGAAAAGGCTGCCAGGAGAGGGGCCGTGTATGGTAGGCAGAGTAATGGCTCCCTAAAGATAAGGCATTCATTTGCCAGGAACCAGGAGCATAGGTTAACATGGTAAAGTGGTGTGGTGGAAATGTTCTCTGTATGCTGAAAATAAAGGAGCTGTTTTGGCCTATGTGGAACACTGTAGAAGTGGGTGGAGGATCAGAGGAGAGACAGGTAGAAGGAAGGCAGAATTAGGCAGTCTCCATCTGACCTCCAAAGAAGAGCCAGGTAAGGAATTCAGGTGAGCCACAGGACGGGACACGTGGCAGATAGAATACTAGAAATGGGTTGAATTAAGATGAAAGAGCTAGCTAGTAATGTGCTTAAGACATAGGCCAAACAGTATGAAATTAATATAAGCATCTGATTAACTTCTTTGGGGAAAAAAGCTGCCGAGGGCCAGAAATATCCTACAACAAAGTGGAAGCAACATAAGATGGATTTATAGCCCAAGCCATTTGTCTTTCCCCAAGGAAGATCTTAGATGGTGCTTTTGGCCAAAATGAAGAAGAGGAGACTTAACGTTCTCATGACAATGGCAGCAGGAAGTGGAAGAGACAGACAGGAAGCCAGATTGGTGGGAGGGATGATAGCTCAGTGGGAAGTTTGTGTGGCCAGCAGGGATGCTGCCAGTGGCAAACACTGGTCCACTGCAATGGCTACTGGTCTGGGATCAGATCTTCCAAGTCCTTGTTTGCTCTGATAACTTTCCTCAATCTGGAGGATTTAATGTTCTTCACAAGTGTTAGCTCATTGACATGAACGTAATAGAGATTTTGTGTATGTGATTGCAATTCATTTATGTGAACTTTGTTAATTACTTGAAAGGTACTACTAAAGTCTAAAATTCAGAAGAAAGAGTCCTGGGTCTACCACAGCAGGCTGTTCCTGCTCAGAGCTCTGGACTTGCAACCTGAGGAGTTCTGATGACTTTGATCCTGCCTGCAGGGTGGGCGATTCAAGGCAAGAGCAGACCTAAGGACTTTGTGAACTGTGGGCTTTGGATAGCTAGCTTGATGGAATGCTCAGGGTAGCTTTAAGCCTCCCAGACAAGCTACCTCTCTTCCCTTTGCTCATTTTTCTTGAATATCAAATGAGGCTGTTGAGAATAACCTTGTAGCCACCAGGCCTGACTCATAGCTAATACTGCTTAACTTTTGGTAAAAAGTCTCAAATCTGAACTGCTGGCTGCTTTGTGCATGGTTGACTTACTTATAAAATCACCAGGTAATCCATCCCAGCTGGGAGGCATCAACTTCCCACAGTTAGAGCACAGAGACTGCGGTAAAGGACAGTTTCTAGTCTCTCTGCGGCCCCTGGTGTGTGCACCCAGGTAGGAGTTGAGTCAGGCAAATCCCTGTAGACCTAACAAGGGGGAAAAGCCACAGTTGCTCTCTTGCAAGCTCTATGTCTGTCCTGGGGGAGAATATATATGGCTTTCTGACTAGGAGTGGGTAGATATGGATGGCTATAGTTTTGAAGAGAACATAAAGGCCATGCCACCTACATATTTTCATGTGCCTCTGTCCCAAATTTGGTTCGTGAGTGTTGATTTCTCAGACCAGTCTCTACCCCATGTTTTGCTAATAACTCACAGGTTTTATTGTCTCAAGTTTCCACAGACACACTTTTTTTTTTCCTTCTGATCTTATCTGTCTTGCTCAGTTCCATGACTCCTAGCCTAGACACTGTATGTGCTCAGTGGCTATGTGTGGGCTGAATATTCACTGCATGGTCCACTGGGAGTGAGTACCCATGATCATGAACAATGCCAGACCACTTTAGGAAGAACATTGTACTCGCCTTGTTTTATAGCTGTTCCAAGGAAGGCCCAGAGGTTGCTCAAGACACTCCAGCTGATAGATAGGAAGCCTGGGATTGGATCTGGTGCTCCGAGAAGTTGCATCACTCAGAGGGGCAGCATCCAATTCTGAACACGAGGACCACACACAGCCTCGACTGAAGTTCCCGATGAACTTGTGACCACAAGTCTTTTTAAGACCTTTAACTTCATCAAATTACCTGGTGACTTTGTTAATCTAGAGATTCTAATCACACTGAGGGGTAGGTGCCAAGGGTCTACAAGTCTCACAAGGTCTAGTACTACTGTTGGTTTGGACAGGGTCCTCTAATTTGAGAACTGGGCCAGAAATTGTAAAACAAAAGCAAGACAGGAGGGATCTGCTAAATCTTGTGGTGACATCAACTACCACAACTGAACAAAGAAAGCAGCCCTTGGTCCCCTTCCTGGGAAGCAGCGGATGTTATCCCAGCACCCTCTACAGCCGGTCAGGGACAGAGTCCGGAAACTGGGGTCTAGCATGTGTCTCTGAATCAAGATTTGGTTTCCAGTTGTGTAGCATTTGGCTCAAGACCAACAAAGGGCCTAAGCCAACTGCAGCAAGCCCTCTCTGTCATAAGCGTTCCCCACCCTCCCCTCTCTCCCTGGGCTGGATTCCATTGCTGGACCTCGAGTATAGTTTGTCAAGTCTAAACACTAACGAGAGGCCTGTCTGGGTTCCAAGGCTTCTAAGAATGGCTACAACTTGTGGACGTTTTCCTGTTTGGAAAGCAAGAATGATGAGCTGGGCTGATGAGAGAGCATTGTTTACAACTTTGAAAGTTCATTCCCAGCATTCCCTCCCATCAGGAGTAAGATGAGTTCAGCAGGCTAGGCCCAGTGTTAGGCAGCTTACTTAGTTGTTTAGAAAGTTACTCCAGCATCCCAATTAGTTGGAAGGAAGTCACAGATGAACACTTCTAGATCTCACATTCTTTACAACTCATAATTGTTTATTTGCTTTTTTTGAATGGCAAATAACTGGGTCTAACTAGAACTGAAAAATGATATCTTATTTTCCTGTTCATTTTTTTGTGGTTACTACCTATTTCAAGTGATAAGGCTTTTCCATGTAATTTGAATAAGTCTTCCTTGTAAGATAATGAGATAAGGTAGGTTGTTTTTTAAATAGCAAATAAAATTATATGTTGAATGCGGGTATATTAGAAATATTACAACAGTATTTTAAATAATGTAAGTGGGCATTACCTTTATTCCTGAGAATAAAAAATGGCATTTGACATAGCCACCTGACCACACCCTGGGTGTTCCACATAGATGCCTGGTGGGTGGTAACTCCACTAGAGGATCCTCAGGTTGGAGACGGAAGTGGCTACTAACCCTCTATAAAGATCTTCATCTGAATCCCTACCAAGGAGTGGCAGAAGCCTTTCTTGATCTTTTTCCATCTGTGCAGCCTTTGGGAGGAAATCAACAGGATGGCTGGATTAAGGCTCATTAGTTTACATGCGAATGCATCAGAGCCAAATCAACTACCATGTTTTGGGCCTTGAGTTACTTTGTTAATTGTGGTTAAAATAGCTATAGTGATTGTAAATAGATGTTTTCCTTTGTGTGGCTTATCCTATAGTGACTGTAAATAGACATCATTGTTGTGTGGTTATCCTATAGTGACTGTAAATAGACATCATTGTTGTGTGGTTATCCTATAGTGACTGTAAATAGATGTTTTCATTGGTGTGCTTACACAGAAGGACTTCCTGAATTTTAAAGCAGCTTGGAAGAGTGAAAACTATGCCAGCTTCTAATATCACGGATTTGGGTCAGAAAACTGGGTCAGCCACTGATACAGGTTGAATTGTTTTCCCTTCTAGGGACTGCTAATCCTGGTCTTAGACTTCTGGCCTCCAATGAAGCTCTAATGCTGAGCCATTGAGTCAACTGGTTCTTTGTCATTCTCCAGCCATATGCTGCTGGGTGGTCATGGGTAACTTGCTGGACATTGCCAGGCTTCAGCTTCCTCATCTGTGTGTGGGAATTACAGGGTTTCTTTCAGTTATGTGCATGATGCTGATGCAACACTTAACACAGCCGTTCATGTGTGCAGATCAGTGTCACACCAAGGGGATTAAAGAAGACAACTTTTACTACTAGCTCTTACAGTGGGTTTTGTTAGTTGATATTATCTTTAGGTTCTTAGCACAGAGGTGTTGTCACCTACGTAGTCTGTTGTGACTCTACCCTAAGCTGCATGCTTCCAGACTTCTTTGTGCTGAAACAATGTTTTCCATACTAGATCTCTATAGTGAGGATCTATGGAGTGGGAAGACAAGTAACTATTGAATAGGGATCTCATAGGACCACTGGATCTGTGGGGTGGAGAATGCTGGAACTGGAGGTAGAGGTGCTGGCCAGTTAGTGTGATGACCCCGGAGGTGCTGGGACTACACTTCAGGCCACTCTGATCCTCATTATCTCAGAGATGTTAGGTAAGATATTCTTGCCTTTTAACTTGGTTTCCTTCTCTGTAAAATAAGAAGATGAAAGCAGTATAGACATGTTTCATTTTACACAGAATTGTATTCCTAAAAATCTATCAACTCTAAAAAATAAGTATAATTATATCATCAGGAATTTACCAAAAGTGGCTTCATTTTTATTCTGCTGGGTAAAGTAGGCTTCAGATACTTTTCACACCTTTAACCTTGTATTTCTCTGAATGATTTAAGCTTTCCAAATGTTTTGTTTGGCTTTTTATTTTTAATTTAAATTTCTCTCTGTATCTTTGTATTCAAAATGCCTTAAAGAAACTTTAAAGTGTGCTCTTTACAATCAAATGTGTCTAAACAGTTTCCTTTCTCTTCAAAAGAAGACAGTGAGGCTAGGTGGTCAGATGTCCGATATGCTATCTTTTCAGAAAGCACCACCCTGAATCCACTTCCAGCACCTCAGGCTGGAGCAGGAACAGCAATGCAGAGTGCATAGACAGTGAGGGATACAGCTGGCATTCAACAGCGAAATAGCCTCCTAGCTCCAGGCAGTCCTGTGTGAGGTGGCAGTAAACCCAAGCCAGGCTTGCAGAGCAGAATCCAAAGCTGGTCTCTTTCATCCAACACTCCAGTCACTCAGCATAAACCCAAGACTAACACATTCCTATTTAGAACTGTTTGTAGCCATGCTGTTAAATGCAGTGAAGATGCTCAGTGAATTGGGCTTTCCTTATGTTTTGGCTGATTTTTTTGTAAGCTTGACAAGCTAGAGTCAGCAGAGAGGGGGGAAACTTGATTGGGAAAATACCCCGGGGGCATTTTCTTTTTCTTTTTTTTCTTTTTTTTTCTTTATTTTGTATTTATCAAAAAAAAAAACAGTAAAATGAATTTAAAATGCTGAAAAGTTAACAATAACTATAAAGAGGATAAGAATCATAAGCATGACTTATCAAGGGTGATAATGCAAATAAGATTGCTACACATATATTTACTTTGTGTTCAGCTTTCCCTCTGAATTTTTTTTTTTTCCATCCCTGTATATCCTCATTCAAGGTCCCTTCCCCCTCCCACCACATCAGGTCAGTTTTCTTCTCCACAACTCCCCATTCCCTTCCTGAGCAGGGAGCAGACAGTCCTATGGTCCTACTGACCCAATAATACTTGGATCAGTCTTCACTCCTGGCCAAATCCAGTTTTGTCCCCCCTCCGTCAAGACTGAGTCAGGTGTTCCTATAGTTGGAGTGGGACTACACTTCAGGCCAGTCCAGGGTGTTTCTGATCCCAAGCTGTTCAGTGGTTGTGGTTTGCAGCTTGGGCATGCTTGGCTTTTTTTTCTTGTTTGTTTGTTTAGAGACCACTAATGAGTGAGTACATTCCCTGCTTATTTTTCTGAGATTGTGATACCTCACTCAGGAGGATATTCTCCAAATCCATCCATTTGCCTGTGAATTTTAGGATATCATTTTTTTCTTTTTCTTTTTTTTTTTAAAAAAAAACTCTTTTTTTTTAAACTTTATTTATTTATTTATTTGCCTTGGTGTTTGCCTGGAACTGGAACTACAGACAGTTGTTAGCTGCCATGTGGGTGCTGGGAATCGAACCCAGGTCCTCTGGAAGAGCAGACGGTGCTCTTAACCGCTGAGCCATCTCTCCAGCCCCCGATATCATTTTTTCTTACTGCTGAGTAGTATTCCATTGTGTAGATGTACCACAGTTTGTTAATCCATTCTTCAGTTGAGGGACATCTAGGTTGTTTCCAGGTTCTTGCTATTACAAATAATGCTGCTGTGAACATAGTTGAGCTAATACCTTTGGAGTGTGAATGTGCCTCTTTAGGGTATACACCCAGAAGTGGTATT
>PVIH01031422.1:0-10834 GCA_004025045.1 Sigmodon hispidus | reverse complement strand
AGACACAACAAAGAATGAGAATTACAGACCACTTTCCCTCATGAATCTTGATGTGAAAATTCTCAACAAAATTTTGGCAAACCGTATACAACAATGTATAAAAGATATCATCCACCACGACCAAGTAGGCTTCATCCCAGAAATGCAGGACTGGTTTAACATATGAAAAACTGTAAATGATATCCATCATATAAACAAACTAAAGGAACAAAACCACATGATCATATCCTTAGATGTGGAAAAAGCCTTTGATAAAATCCAACACTCTTTATGATTAAAGCCCTGGAGAGATCAGGAATAAAGGGAGAATACCTAAATATAATTAAGGCGATTTACAAGAAGCTGACAGCCAGTATCAAACTTAATGGAGAAAAACTCAAAGCAATCAAACTAAAACCAGGAACTAGACAAGGATGTTCTCTCTTCCCTTATCTATTCAATATTGTTCTGAAAGTTTTAGCTAAAGCAATAAGGGAAAGAAAAGAGATTAAGTGGATAAAAATTGGAAAACAAGAAGTGCAGCTATCTCTATTTGCAGATGATATGATTGTATACATAAGTGACCCACAAAATTCTTCCAAGGAACTGCTTCAGCTGATAAACACCTTCAGCAAGGGAGCAGGACACAAGATTAACTCAAAGAAATCAATAACCCTTCTATTCACTAAAGATAGAAGAGCTGAAAAAGAAATAAGGGAAACATTACCCTTCATATTAGCTGCAAATAGTATTAAATACCTTGGAGTAACTACAACCAAAGAAGTAACATACCTATTTGACAAAAATTTTAAATCACTGAAGAAAGAAATTGAAGAGGATATCAGAAAATGGAAAGCTCTCCCATGTTCCTGGATTGGTAGGATCAACATAGTAAAAATGGTAATTCGACCAAAGACAATCTACAGATTTAATGCACTGCCCTTCAAAATCCCAACACAATATTTCTTGGACCTTGAAAGAACAATGCTCAATTTCATTTGGAATAACAGGAAATCCAGGATTGCCAAAACAATCTTACTCAACGTAAGAACCTCAGGAGGTATCACCACCCCTGACTTCAAGCTATACTATAGAGCTACAGTAATAAAAACAGCCTGGTACTGGCATAAAAACACACTTGTGGATCAATGGAATAGATTTGAGGATCCAGACATTAACCCAAAAACCTATGAACACCTGATCTTTGACAAAGAAGCACAAAACTTTCAATGGAAAAAAAGATAGTATATTTAACAAATGGTGTTGGCATAGCTGGATGGAAGTGTGTAGAAAAATGCAAATAGATCTGAGCCTGTCACCCTGCACAAAACTCAAATCCAAGTGGATCAAAGACCTCAGCATAAACCCAGCCACTTTTAACTTTATAGAAAACAAAGTGGGAATTGTACTTCTATGATTTGGCCCAGGCGACCACTTCCTAAATATAACACCAGTGGCACAGACACTAAGACCAACAATCAATAAGTGGGATCTCCTGAAGCTAAGAAGCTTCTGTAAAGCCAAGGGCACTGTCAATAGGACAAGACAACAGCCTACAGAATGGGAAAAGATTTTCACCAACTCTACAAGTGATAGAGGTCTGATCTCTAAGATATATAAAGAGTTCAAGAATCTAGAGCCCCAATCCTTGAATAACCCAATGAAAAAATGGTGTTCAGATCTAAAAAGGGAATTCTCAGCAGTGGAACTACGAATGGCTGAAAGGCACCTGAAAAAGTGCTCATCATCTTTAGCCACCAGAGAAATGCAAATCAAAACAACTTTGAGATACTACGTAACACCTGTTAGATTGGCTAAGATAAAAGGCAGATAACAGCCTATGTTGGAGAGGATGTGGATCAAGGGGAACACTACTCCATTGTTGGTGGGAGTGTAAACTTGTTCAGCCACTTTGGAATGCAATATGGCGGTTTCTCAGAAAATTGAGAATCAATCTCCCCAAGGACCCAGCAATACCACTTCTGGGTGTATACCCTAAAGATGAACATTCACACTCCAAAGGTATTAGTTCAACTTTGTTCATAGCAGCATTATTTGTAATAGCAGGAACCTGGAAACAACCTAGATGTCCCTCTACTGAAGAATGGATTAACAAACTGCGGTACATCTATACAATGTAGTACTACTTACCCATTAGAAAAAATGATATCCTAAAATGTGCAGGCAAATGGATGGACTTGGAGAATATCCTCCTGAGCGAGGTATCACAAACCCAGAAAGATAAGCATGGGATGTACTCACTCATTAGTCGTCTCTAAACAAACTAACAAGAAAAAAATCCATGCATGCCCAAGCAGCAAACCACAACCACTGAACAGCTTGGGATCAGCGACACCCTGGACTGATCCTTCGGATCCTACTACACGTATAGGAACACCTGACTCACTCTTGAGGGAGGGGGGATGAAACTGGATTTGCCAGGAGTGGAGACTGAACTAAGCTTTATTGGATCAGTGGGACCATGGGACTGTCTGCAGCATGCCTAGGGTGGGGATAGGGATTTGTGGAGAAAGAAAGGGTGACCTGATGTGGTGGGAGGGGGAAGGGACCTTGAATGGGTATATACACGGATAGGAAAAAAAATCCAGAGGAAAAGCTGAACACAAACTAATTTTATTTGTAGCAAATTATTTGTATTATCACCCTTGATAAGTCATGTTTATGATTTTTATTTCTTTATAGTTATTGTTAACTTACCAGCATTTTAAATTCAATTTAGTGTTTTTCTTGATAAAAAAAATTAAAAAAAAGAAAAACAAAAAACAACAAAATCCAAAAAAAAAAAAAAACCTAACACATCCCACTATGGACTTTGTTCTAGTCTTGATTCTCTGTGGTTCTACCACCAGACCCATAAGTCCAGAGACCTGATAAAGCCAAATTCATTTTTTCTCATGGAAAGCCCTCCCTCTGTGACTCAGCTGAAGTGTTTGAGGTGGCTCCTTGTTCTTGATGTAGTCATGTGCACAATTCTAGCTCATGCAGTACAGAACTAGGAGAAGATAAAAAAAAATCTGTTGAAATAAAATCACTCAATAAATGTGATAAAACTCAAAAGAAAGAAAGAAAATGGAGAAAATACAAACAAAAAATTGGAAGAGATGAACAAATCCTTGAAAGAAAACCAAGAAAAAGAAAAGAAATGAAATACATGAAAGAAACACTCCAGGAACTAAAAACTGACATAGAAGCAATAAAAAAGGCACAAAATGAGGCAAAGGTGGAAATAGAAAATCTGAAGAAAAGAGCTGGAGCTAGAGACACTAGCATAACGAACAGAATCCAAGAGATGGAAGACAGAATCTCTGGAGTGGAAGACTCAGTAGCTGAAATAGATACATCAGTCAAAGAAAACACTAAAACCAAAAAAGCCATAACACAAAACGTTCCGGAAATTTAAGACACCATGAAAATACCTAACCTGCGAATAATAGGAATAAAAGAAGGAGAAGAATACCAGCTCAAAGGTACAGATAATGTATTCAATAAAATCATAGAAGAAAACTTTCCAAACTTAAAGGAGATGCCTAAAAGATACAAGAAGCTTACAAAACATCAAATAGACTTGAAGCCCCAAAAAAGTCCACTTCACATATAATAATCAAGCCACAAGACATACAGAACAAAAAAAATTTAAGAGCTGCAAAAGAAAAGGACCAACTTCCCTATAAAGACAGACCTATCAGAATAATAGCTGACTATTCAATGGAAACAATGAAAGCAAGAAGGTCCTGCTCAGAAGTTATACAGACACTAAAATAGCAAGGCTGCCAACCTAGACTACTGTACACAACAAAACTATCAATCACCATCAGGACATGTTAATCAGAGGTCACTAATATCCCTTAATATCAATGGACTCAATTCACCTATAAAAAGTCACACACTAACACAATTGATACAAAAACAGAAGCCATCCTTCTGCTGCATGCAAGAAACATACCTCAACCTTAAATACAGACACAGGCTCAGTGTAAAGGGTTAGAAAAATATTTTCCAATCTAAAGGTCCTAAGAAAAAAGTTGGGGTTGCCATCATAATAGACTTCAAACTAAAACCAGTTAAAAGAGAAAGAAGGACATGACTTGTTCATCTCACAAAAGTTGGTCAAGAAGAGATTTCAATCCTCAATATTTATGCCCCTAATATAAAGGCACCTATCTATGTAAAAGAAACACTTATAAAGCTCAAATCCCACATCAACTCTCACACCCAAATAGTGGAAGACTTCAACCCAACTTTCACCCTTGGATAGGTCAACCAGAGATTCAACAGAGAAATAAGGAGGCTAACAGAGGTTATGATGTAAATGGATTTAATAGATATTTATAGAAACTTCCATCCAAATGCAAAGAAATATACATATTTCTCAGCACCACATGGAACTTTCTCAAAAATTGACCACATAATTGGTCATAAAGCAAATATCAACAAATACAAAAAAGTGGAAATAGTCCCTTGTATCAGGTCAGACCACCAGGGCCTAAAGTTAGAGTTCAACAACATCAAAAATTACATAAAGCCATCTCATGGAAACAAAACATCACTCAACTGAACTACCTCTGGGTCAAGGAAGTAATTAAAAAAGAAATCAAAGATTTCCTAGAATTTATTGAAAATGAATCCACAATGTACCCAAATGTGTGGGACACAATAAAGGCAGTCTTCAGAGGAAAATTCACAACATTAGATGCCTATGTGAAAAGCCTAGAGAAATCTCACAATAGAGAACTATCAGCACAATGGAAAGCCTTAGAACAACTAGAAGAAAACTCACTTAGAAGGAATAGACAGCAGGAAATAATCAAACTTAGAACTGAAATCAATAAAATTGCAACAAAAAAGAATACAAAGAATCAATAAATCAAAAAGTTGGTTCTTTGAGAAAGTCAACAAGCAAACCAAATAAGCAGAGAGAGAGTATCATTGAAATCAACAAAATCAGATATGAGAAGGGGGACATAACAACAGACCCCGCAAAAAATCCAGAGAATTATCAAGTCATACTTTGAAAATCTATGCTCTAAAAAATGGAAATCCTAGAAGAAATGCATAGCTTTTTGGACAGGTACCATTTACCAAAATTAAATCAAGAGCAGATTAAATACCTAAACACACCAAGATTGCTAAATGAAATTGAAGCTGTCATTAAAAGCCTTCCCAGTTAAAAAAAAAAAAAAAAAAAAAAAAACCCAGGTCTAGATGATTACAGTTCAGAGTTCTACCAGACATTCAAAGAAAAATTACTACCATTACTCCTCAAAATGTTTCACACAGTAGAAACTGAAAGAATATTGCCAAACTCTTTCTATGAGGCCACAATTACCCCAATACCCAAGCCACTCAAAGACACAAAAAAGAAGGCGAATTACATGCCAATTTCCCTCATGAATATTGATGCAAAAATTCTCAACAAAATTCTGGTAAATAGTATACAACAACATATAAAAAATATCATCCACCATAATCAAGTAGGCATCATTCCAGAAATGCAGGGATACGAAAAACCATAAATGTCATCCATCATATAAACAAATGGAAGGAAAAAAAACATAATTTTATGCTTAGATGCTGAAAAAGACTTTAAAAAATCCAACACTTCTTTACAATAAAAGCTTTGGAGAGATCAGGAATACAGGGAAAATATCTAAATGCAATAAAGGCAATTTATAAGAAGCCCACAGCCAACATCAAACATAATGAAGAAAAATTCAAAGCAATCCCACTAAAATCAGGAACTAGACAAGGATGTCCACTCTCCCCTTATCTACCCAATATAGGTCTTGAAGTTTTAGCTGAAGCCCTAAGACAAAGAAAGGAGATTAAGGGAATACAAATTGGAAAAGAACAAGTGAAGCTATCTCTATTTGCAGATGATAAGATTGTATACACAAGTGTTCCACAAAATTCTTCCAGGGAAACTTCTATAGCTGATAAACACGTTCAGCAAGGGAGCAGAATGTAAGATTAACTCAAAGAAATCAGTAGCCCTCCTATAAACTAAAGATAAAAGGGCTGAAAAGGAAATAAGGCAAATATCACACTTTATAATAGCTGCAAGTAGCATTAAATACCTTGGAGTAACTATAACCAAAGAAGTAACAGATCTATTTCACAAAAATTTTGAATCACTGAAGAAAGAAACTGAAGAGGTTATCAGAAAATGGAAAGCTCTCCCATGTTCCTGGATAGGTAGAATCAGCATAGGACTAATGGCAATCCTACAAAAAGCAATCTACAGAATCAATGCAATCCCCCTCAAAGTCCCAACACCATTTTTTACAGACCTTGAAAGTACAATACTCAATTTCATTTGGAGTAACAGGAAAGCCAGGATTGCCAAAATAATTTTGCTCAACAAAAGAACTTCAGGAAGCATCACTGTCCATGACTTCAAGTTATGCTATAGAGCTCCAGTAATAAAAACAGCCTGGTATTGGTATAAAAACAGACTTGTGGACCAATGGAATTGAACTGAAGTTCCCAACATAAGCCCACAAACCTATGAACACCTGATCTTTAACAAAGAGGCCCAAAATACTCAGTGGAAAAAAGATGGTATCTTTAAAGATGGTCTTGACATAGCTGGATGGTAGTGTGTAGAAAAATGCAAATAGATCCAAGGCTATCACACTGCACAAAACTCAAATTCAAGTGGTTCAAAGACCTCAACATAAACCTAGCCAAACTGAACCTGATAGAAAAGAAAGTGGGAAATACCCTCCAATGCATTGGCACAGGTGACCACTTCCTAAATATAACTCCAGTAACACAGTCACCAAGAACAACAATCAATGAGAGTGGGATCCCCTGAAACTGAGATGCTTCTGTAAGGCAAGAACACAGTCAATAAGACATAAGTTATTATGTCTTATTGAAGGGGAAAAAACTTTCACCAACGCTCTAAGTGACAGAGTATTGATCTCTAAAATATAGAGAACTCAAGAAACTAAAGTCCAAAACCTTGAATAACTCAATAAAAAAAATGGTGCTCAGCACTAAAAAGGGAATTCTCAGCAGAAGAATTACAAATGGCTGAAAAGTACTTGAAAAAGTATTCAACATCTTTAGCCATGAGAGAAATGCAAATCAAAACAACTTTGAGATACCACCTTACAACTGTCAGACTGGCTAAGATAAAAGACACAGATGATAGCCTATGCTGGAGAGGTTGTGGAGCAAGGAGAACATTTCTCCATTGTTGGTGGGAGTGTAAGCTTGTTTAGCCACTCTGGAATGCAGAATGGGGATTTCTCAGAAAACTGGGAATCAATCTCTCCAAGTATCCAGCAACACAACTACTGGGCATATACCCTAAAGATGCATATACGCACTCCAAAGGCATTAGCTCAACTATTTTCTTAGCAACATTATTCATAATAGCAAGAACCTGGAAACAACCTAGATGTCCTCAACTGAAGAATGGATTAACAAACTATGGTACATCTTCACAATGGAGTACTCTTCACCAATAAGAGAAAATAATATTCTAAAATTTGCAGGCAAATAAACAGATTTGGAGAATATCCTCCTAAGAGAGGTCTCACAAACTCAGAAAGATAGACAGCGGATGTAGTTACACATTAGTGTACTTTAAACAGAAAAAAAAAATCTAAGCATGCCTTAGCTGCAAACCACAACCACTAAACAGTTTGGGATCTGAAACACCTTGGACTGGCACCTTGGAGCCCATTCCCTCCAGAGGAACACCTGACTCAGTCTTGATATGGGGTGAGGAAATTGGATGTGCCTGGAGTAGATGTTGAACTAAGCCACCTTGGGAGTTCCCTTGCTGGGGAGGAGATAAACTGATGGAGAGAAGAGTGAGTGACTGGGAGGGGTGGGATGGGGAAGGGAGCCTGAACATGGATAAAAAAAAATATGACTTCTTTTCATAATAAAAATACACCATGATAAGAAAAAATAAACTTATGAAGCATATTTTTATACTTAGAACTTTTCTCTATACACTCTAAAGTTTTCTGTCATACTCTGTATTCCATTTTTATTCTTTGTTTATGTATAAACTTTTCTTGTATCTAATTTGAAGTTTTATTGTGAGTCTTTCAATATTTTCTCTTTTGCATGTATCATTTTTGGACTTCTGTGATTATTTTTTCTTAGTCTCTAAAGTTGTTAGCTGCTAATACAATTAGTTAGCATTTGTGAACTCCAAAAAAATATATAGTCATCCAGACTGTGGAGTAATTTCTGTCTCTTCTGTGCCCAGTTCTTAAATAAATCATGACTGAAGAAATTATGTCAGAGGACAGATGATATGATAAAAAGTAGATTATTGAATCTACTTTTAAAAAACTGCTAATTTTAAATATCTTACCTTGTGTTGGATTTTATATATTCAATACAAATTGTGCATATTGACACAAAGGTGAGATTAATTTTGTTAGAACATACTATATGTACAGTTCTACTCTTGTCCAAGATATTATACCTATACAGCTCATTTATTGATGTAATATAAACTGCTAGTCATTGGAAGTTATTGTTTCCAACTAATTAGAATATAAAGAAATGTAAGTTAGTAGTTAGTCATAATCAAACTTAAAGTCATATTACATATATTTTCAAGTTCAAACAGATATTTTAGATAGATCAGTTGTCTTCAAATACTTCAGAGATCTACAGAATATGGCTTTTTAAATTTTGTTTATTATTGTATATGGCTTTTTGGTTTTGTTTTATTACAAGGTTTTTCTGTAGCTTTTGGAGCCTGTCCTAGAACTCACTCTTTAGCCAGTCTGTCATGCAACTCACAGATCCACTCTCTCTGCCTCTCAAGTAGTAGGATTAAAAGCATGCACCACCACCACATGGCTAATTTAAGATATTTTAATAACATAGGTTCTTTTTATTTTATGATGAGACATGTCTGTTCCTTGCAAGACTAATATACTTTAGAGAAGATGGTGGACATTGATGAAATTTCTTTCATGTGAAGTTTACTTTCTTTGGAGCAAAAGTTGCCACTGGGCAAGTAAGTGATCTTGCCTGGACTGCTGACAGTATGATGTCCAAGATGGACAAGCAGGACACAAAATACAGGACTGTTGAACTTTGCCAAAACAGATAGAATAGCCCTTCAGAAAATCTTGCTTCACAGATAAGTCTGTCAGATGTGCTAGGCCTGTAGGCTAAAGATGGATGCTTCAACATTGCAAAGGATCCTTGAGTGACTGTCTAGCCATCCAGCTTTTTTGTCATTTCTCAAATTTTTTGGAAGTTGCTTGCTTGTACTTTCGCTTACTCAGTTAATATTATTTCCCTCTCAGGTCTCTGAGGGAATTGAAGACTAGACACTTACAGTTTGCATAATTACAGATTCAAAAACTAAACTTACTGAAGAGGTATAAGCCTGTAAGTTTGAGAGACATCAAAAGAGTTTTCGGTTGATAATACAAGTTTGGAAAGAAAGTGAATTAGGTATAATACTTTGGACTTGCTAAAATAGGATAAATAATAGAGTATTTTATATGAATTTGTAAGTTGTTAATGGACTAGACATTATTGATGTAATTCTTGCCTGCATATATTGCATATAGTTATTGTACTTATTATATCTAGTTTTTCTTATATTAGTTTTAACCTTTTTTATTTTTCGGGAAAAAAGGGGTAATGTGTTGACATATTGATTTATTATATATCAAATAAAGATTTCCTGAACATCAGAGGACAGAGCCAGCCACAGAGTTTGCCATAGAGGTCAGACAGTGGTGACATACACCTTTAATCTTAGCACTCTAGAGGAGATTCAGAGATCCATGTGGATCTCTGTGAGTTTAAGGCCAGCCTGGACTACACAAAATTAATCCAGTCCAAAAGAGAAATAGACCCAAGTATTGGTGGCACACATCTTTAATCCCAGGACTAAGAAGTTTAAGAAAGGAAGTTATATGGCTGGCAGGGAAAGTAATATAAGGTGGCAGGAGGCCTGAGCTTACCTTCACATCCTCTATTCATTCTGAGGATTCACAGAAACAGGATCTACCCCTTTCAGCTAAGGAGTTGCCTAGGTGAGAATTGGCTGTGGCTTGTTCCTCTGTCTCTCTGATCTTTTAGCATTTGCCCCCCTCCAAAAGAAAACTAAGATGGACATTTTTTTTGCACACACTGTCACCATTCTAATTATGAATCCTGAGGAAGGCTTTGCTTTGATTCTTAGCCTAACCTGGGGAAAGGCTTTTCCCACTTTCACTGGTTCCTTGAGAAGGCAGTGCAATATCAACAATACACACTCACTTCTTGATTTGCTCAGAGCTTCCTCTGTCCCCTACATTAACCTGTACAATATTTCACTCTTCTTTTTAAAATTTACTTATTTTTTAATAAAAATTTTCCATACTCATCACTGCTCCCCCTCCATCTCCTCCTCCCAGCCTTCCCTTAGCCCATTCCCAGAGAGGGTAAGGACTCCTAAGGTGAGTCAATTTGATCTGGCATACACAGTTGAAGTAGAACCAAGCCCTCCCCCAGTATCAAGGCTGAATAAGGTGTCCCTCTGTAGAGAATGGGCCCCAAGAAGCCAGTTTGTGAACTAGGAATAAATTCTGGTCCCACTGCAAGAGGTTCCATAGACTGCCCATGCCATTTCACTGTCATCTGCATTTGAAGGGTTTAGTTTCTTCCCATGAAGATTCCTCAGCTGTCATTTCAGTGTTAGTGAGCTCCCAATAGCTCAGGTCATCTATCTTTGTGGGTCTGCGCCTCATGATTCTGATCCCTTTGCTCCTAAAATCTCTCCTCCTTTCCTTCAGCTGGACCAGGAGCTCGACACAGTGCCTAGTTTTGTTTTGTTTCATTTTTTATAGAATAAAGT
>PVIH01031421.1:0-10834 GCA_004025045.1 Sigmodon hispidus | reverse complement strand
GCAAATGGATGGATTTGGAGAATATCCTCCTGAGCGAAGTATCACAAACTCAGAGAGATAAGCAGGGGATGTACTCACTCACTAGTGGTCTCTAAACAAACAAACAAGAAAAAAAGCCAAACATGCCCAAGCGGCAAACCACAACCACTGAACAGCTTGGGATCAGAAACACCCTGGACTGACCCTTCAAACCCCAGTCAAACTATAGGAACACCTGACTCACTCTTGAGGGAGGGGGGACAAAACTGATTTGGCCAGGAGTGAAGACTGATCCAAGCATTATTGGGTCAGTGGGACCATAGGACTGTCTGTTCCCTGCCAAGGGAGGGGATGGGGAGTTGCAGAGAAGAAAAATGACCAGATGTGGTGGGAGGGGGACGAGACCTTGAATAAGGATATACAGGGATGGAAAAAAAAATTCAGAGGGAAAGCTGAACACAAAGAAAATATATGTGTAGCAATCTTATTTGCATTTCCACCCTTGATAAGCCATGCTTATGATTCTTATCCTCTGTATAGTTATTGTTAACTCTCCCACATTTTAAATTCTTTTTACTGTTTTTTTTGATAAATACAAAATAAAGAAGAAGAAAAAAAAAAGACACAGTCCCACATAAAGGATGCTTCTAAATAAATAGTTTAGTGACCTACATTTCTCCAATGCCATACTTATGTCAGTTAGAGATTTGCATCATGATCTCAAGATGGCTGCTTCTCCACCTGTTTCTGTCCTTTTATCAGCAATAAAAAATAAATGTTCCCCCCCCAAAAAAAGAGAAATAGAGTAATAAAAATAATAAGCTACATAAAGACTTGCTCTGGAATAGACAGAGAGCAAGTCTGATATTGTAGATTATTGTTTTGTCCTTGAATTTGGTTTTTGTTTTTTTGTTGCTGTTGTTTGTTTTCATTTTTTTTGACTGCAGAGGTAAAAGCAAGAGTTGCTAAGTGACCATTTGATTATAAATGCTGCTGGATTAATCCAACCTATATATTTTTTATAATGCCTTAACTTCAAAATTTAAACCAGGGGCTGGAGAGATGGCTCAGTGGTTAAGAGCACTGACTGCTCTTCCAGAGGTCCTGAGTTCAATTCCCAGCAACTACATGGTGGCTCATAACCATCTGTAATGAGGTCTGGTGTCCTCTTCTGGCCTGCAGATATGTGTGCAGGCAAACCACTGTATACATAATAAATAAATAAATCTTTAAAAAAATAAATCAGGAGTGGGAGTCAGATGTCTTTTTAATGAGAAATTAAGGATACAAAAGATGTATCTCAATATAATAAAGACACTTTACAGTAAGCCCATAGCCAACATCAACTTAATGGTTAGAAACTCAGAGCAATTAAACTAAAATCAGAAATAAGGAAAGTGTCTCCCTCTCTTTATTTCAATACAGTACTTGAAATCTTAGATAAATCAATAAGGCATTAAATGGATACAGATTGGGAAGGAAGGAGTCAAAGTACCATTATTTGCAGATGATGTGATAGTATACATAAGTGATCTCAAAAGTTCTGCTGGTAAATTCCTCCAGATGATTGACACTGCAGCAAAGAAGCTGGATTCAAAATTAACTCACAAAATCAGTAGTCCCTATTATATATAAATGACAAATGGTCTGAAAAAACTATATAAAATCAATACTTTTCACAATAGCCTCAAATAATATAAAATATCTTAAAGTATCTCTACCAAGCTAGTGAAACACTTGTATGATACCAGCTTCAAATAACTGAAGAAAAAAATTGAAGAAGGTATCAGAAGATGCATGAGAGCTTTGCTCATGGATTGTTAAGATTAACATAATAAAAATGTCTATCTTACCACACCTATCTAGAGATTCAATGCAATCTCTTTGAAAATTCTTCACAGATCTTTAAAGGACGGTTTCCAGCTTTATGTAAAAACCCAAAAATCTCAGGATAGCATTAAACAATCCAGAATGGTAAAAGAAGGTCTTAACATCTCGATTTCAAGCTGTACTACAAACCTATAGTAATAAAAACAGAATGATACTGGAACAAAAACAGAAACGTTGATTGAAGTTGGGCTACTAACCAGATCCTACATAAAGACATGAAGACTTGTTTATTATGAATGCTTGGCCTTAGCTTAGGTTTGTCCCAATAGCTCTTTTAGCTTAATTTAACCTATTTCTATTAATCTATGTTTTGCCTCAGGGCTTTTTACCTTTCTTTCATTCTGTATGTCCTACTTCCCTTCTTCATCCACATCTGCCTGGCTGGCACCTATCATCTTCTTTTCATTCTTCCTGTAATCTAACTTCCTCTTCCTACCCATGCTCCCTGCCCTGAGGTCCCACCTATACCTTCTCCCTTACTATGGGCCATTCCACATTTTAGTAGACCAATCAGATGCCTTAAGAAGGCAAGGTAAAATAATAACACCTCTTTACATAATTAAACAAATGTAACACATCTTTGCATAGTAAAAAAAAAGTCTGAAATAGTTGAGAAATGGAATCTATTTGAAGATCCAGATATAGACTCACACACCTGTGAGCACTTGACTCCCCCCACCCTCGCCTTCAGTATTTTCTTTTCTTTTTTTTCCTTTTTTTTAATTATTATTATTATGAACAAAGAAGTCACGCTTTCTATCCCTGTATATCATTATTTAAGGTCCCTTTCCCCTCCCTCCACATCAGGTCATTTTTTCTTCTCCACAACTCCCCATCCCCTTCCTGGGCAGGCAGCAGACAGTCCCATGGTCCCACTGACCCAATAATGCTTGGATCAGTCTCCACTCCTGGCAGATCCAGTTTTGTCCCCCCTCCCTCAAGAGTGAGTCAGGTGTTCCTCTAGGGGGAGTGGGATCCGAAGGGTCAGTCCAGGGTGTTTCTGATCCCAAGCTGTTCAGTGGTTGTGGTTTGCAGCTTGGTCATGCTTGGCTTTTTTCTTGTTCATTTGTTTAGAGTCCACTAATGAGTGAGTACAACCCCTGCTTATCTCTCTGAGTTTGTGATACCTCACTCAGGAGGATATTCTCCAAGTCCATCCATTTGCCTGTGAATTTTGGGATATCATTTTTTTCTTACTGCTGAGTAGTACTCCATTGTGTAGATGTACCACAGTTTGTTAATCCATTCTTAAGTTGAAGGACATCTAGGTTGTTTCCAGGTCTTTACTATTACAAATAATGCTGCTATGAACATAGTTGAGCTAATGCCTTTGGAGTATGACTGTGCATCATTAGGGTATACACCCAGAAGTGGTATTGCTGGGTCCTTGGGGAGATTGATTCTCAATTTTCTGAGAAACCGCCATACTGCATTCCAAAGTGGCTGAACAAGCTTACAATCCCACCAACAATGGAAGAGTGTTCCCCTTGCTCTGCATCCTTTCCAACATAGGCTATCATCTGTGCCTTTTATCTTAGCCAATCTAACAGGTGTTAGGTGGCATCTCAAAATTGTTTTGATTTGCATTTCTCTGATGGCTAAAGATGATGAGCACCTTTTCAGGTGCCTTTCAGCCATTCATAATTCCTCTGCTGAGAATTCCCTTTTTAGATCTGAACCTCATTTTTTGATTGGGTTATTCAAGGTTTTGGGCTCTAGATTCTTGAGCTCTTTATATATCTTAGAGATCAGTCCTCTATCACTTGTAGGGTTGACTTTTTATAAAGAGACCGGAAATACACATTGGAAAGATAACAACATCTTCAACAAAAGGTAATGGTCAAACTGGCTACCTGCTTGTAGAAGAATTCAGATAGATCCATAGCTATCACCCTGCATGAAATTCAACTCCAAATATATTAAAGCCTTCAGCATAATACCAAACAAACTATAACCCAGAGAAGAGAAAGCAGGGAATAACTTTCAATTTATTGGCATGGGAGAAGACTTTCTGAAGAGATTACCCTCAGCATAGAATCAAAGATCAACAGTTAATAAATGTGACCTTACGGGACTGAAAAGCTTCTGCAAACTAAAGGATACCATCATTTAAAGAGGCAGCCTGTAGAATGGGAGAAGATTTTTACCAACTACACATCTGAGAGAGGGTTAATATTCAAAATATATAAAGATCTCAAGAAAATAAATATTAATAAAACAAATAACCCAATTAAAGATGGAGCACAGATCTAAACAGAGAATTCTCCATAGAGAAAAATAAATGACTGACAAACACTTACAGAGATGTTCAGCATCCCTAGCCATGAGGGAAATGTGAAGCAAAACTACTTTGAGATTTCATCTTACACTTGTCAGAATGACTAAAACCAACAAAACAAGTGACAGCTCATGCAAGAGAAGATATACAATAAGAGGAATGTCAGCATTTCCAACATCATCTAGCCACCTCCCTGGTCTTATATATCATCATCACTATATAATCTATGCACATACACTGTGTTTGTGGAAACCTTTGTACACACGCTCCAAGTTCCCCCTTTAAGAAGTGAGCTTGTCCACCTCTCTTCCTCTCTCTTCCCATTAGGTTGCCTCTGCACCTCCTCTTTTCCCCTTTTCCTGTCTCTCCTCTTCCTTCTCTCCTCAGCCCCTACCTGTCCATGTTCTCTCTCTCTCTCTCTCTCTCTCTCTCTCTCTCTCTCTCTCTCTCTCCTATCTCTCTATCTGTGTGTGTATGTGTGTCTTTCCCTCCTTTCCCCCTCTCTCTTTCTACTAGGCCACTCTGTGCCTGTTTCATCTCGGCCCCATCTCCCTTCCCCCTAGTAAAAGCTTTCTATGTAAGTGAGCACTGTCTGTATGGCATTTCTCTCACAATGGCTTCCACTCATCATACAACAGAACATCTACAACAACTGGAGAAATCAGTGTGGCAGTTCCTAAGAAAGATTGGCGTCTACCTCATGTCCTAACTGTACTAATCTTGAATATATACTTAAAGGATGCTACAAGGACACTTGCTCAGCCATGTTCATTGCTGCTCTATTCATAATATCCAGAAATGAGAAACAATTTAGATGTCTCTCAACAAAAGAGTGAATAAAGACAATGTGGTACATTTATACAATAAATAATTACTCAGTCACACATACACACACAAAAGAAATGACATAAAATTTCCAGGCAAATACATAGACTAAGGGGGAAAATCATCCTATATGACACATTCTAGCCCCAGAAGAAGAAATGTATCAGGTTGTATGTGTATTCAATGATAACTAAACTATAACCCATAGAACCACAGAGGGTAGACATATAGAAAATGGCTAGGAAACAGAAAAATCTCATTAGAGAAGAAGAAGACTAGATAATTATGGATTAGTGAGAGGCGATGGAAAAGGAAGAGAGAGCAGGGAGGAAAAGAAGAGACGATTAGTGGGATGGAATGTAGCAAACAAGAGCTAAAATTAACAAGCATTTCAAGGGTAATATAAAACCTAACACAACAGAAACTTCTAAAATATATGAAAGTGATCTAAAAGAAATCACTACATAGCAGGGGAGACAGAGTCCCAACTGGCCGTTTATTTTAACCAAATGAAGATTCCCATGCAGAGACGGACTACATTTTAATTGAGTTGTTGGCCAAAGGGGACCAACAAGAAGTCACAAACAACCCAGGCTATTTCTAAGACTACAGATTTCTCTCCACAATGTGACAGCAAGGCCCCATTGCTGGAAACAACACCTATACAACTCATTGAACATGGAGATGTCAGTCTGGTGTCTACATAGAGCCTTCACGCCTGTATTTCAGCAGCTTGGGTAAAAACATTTACTCTGTACACTCTCAAAAGAGAAACATAAAGGACAAGATAGTCATAAATCCTTTATCATAATGATGTTCTTCCTGCCATATATGCTATCGCAACGGTGGTACAAGCTTGGAGGAGTAACCAATAACTGATTTGACATAAGACCTACTCCATGAGATGGAACCCATATCTGAAACTACTTGATGACTAAGAGTCAGAGACTAGATAGCCCAGGGGCCTAAGGTAAAATCCCAAAAATAAGAGTTTAATAAAAGAAAAAAAAAGGATTGATGATAACTCCTAATGATATTATGCTATATTAAGATCAGTACCTTGCTCAGTCATCATCAGAGAGGTTTCCTCCTGCTGCAGACTGGAACAATTATGAAAGCTCACCGCCAGAGAGTGAGAGGCCTTGAAGCACTAAGGCCTTGAATGTGATATCTCCACCAAATCTTTCCCTTCAGAACTCAGGAAACCCTGCAGAAGAGGAAGTAGAAAAGGCGTAGCAGCCAAATTGTCTAGAGAACACTGGGAAAATGAGGCCCACTAAATTAATGTACACAAAGCTCATATGAAGCAGCACACATAGAGCCTGCATGGGTCTGCATCAGGACCTCTGCATATATATTATGGCTTCCAAGTTACTGTTTCTCTGGGATTCCTGAATGTGCAAGCACGCGGTTCTCTGACTCTTGCACCTTCTCTTTGGCTTTTTCTTCTGTTAATTTGTTTGTCCATCTTTAATGTGATAGGCTTTAATTTTTTTTGCTTGTTTTGTTTTATATTCTTATATTTTATTTTGTTATATTTTAAAAGCAAATGAGCTGGGTAGCTGTTGCACAGGTCTTTAATTCCAGCACATAGGAGGTAGAGTGAGGTAAATCTCTATGAGTTTCAGACCTGTGTGGTCTACAGAGTGAGTTCCAAGCCAGTCAAGGCTACACAGGGAAACCCAGGTTTGGAGAAAAATAAAGTGAATAGATGAATGAATGAATGAATACCTAGCCACTAGAGTAAAGCTTAACAATGGAACAATCATTTGTACCTGCTGAAAGAGGGAAATCAGTTTTTTTCAACTGAATGACACTGAGTACATCAAACACTTCTGGCAGGCCTCATGTTCAGAGTAGTTAACCAGCATGTAATGGCTTTCAGGTTTTTGTGCGTTTTTATGGTAATAGTTTGGTCAATTTGGGGAGGGGAGTTATTTCACTTTCTTGGATTTAGAGGTTTTCTTGGTATTAGATTTTCTTGATTTTGAGAGAAAAAAAATGCTGTATGGATATAGAATGAGACAGGATCTGAAAGCTCTTGGGGGATGAGAAAATATGGTCAAAATATATTTTACATTTTTAAGTGCTAAAATATAATAAATAAAAAATTAATTCATAAAAATAATTTATATTGGTAAGGAAATAAACTATGTTGTCATGAATGTCATGAAGAGAGTTCTCTAAAGGGCAATTATCAGAGAGATGTGTCTATCTGCCACCTGAAGGCAAAAATGAGTGAAAACAAGAAGCCAGGTGGTAATGGTGTTGGACTGACAGCAAGTGAGAACTCTTCCCTTTCTCCAGAAGCTTTATTTGTACAGAATGCCTCTAACCCTGCTGGTGGAAGCAACATAGTAAGCTTTCTATATACTAAGACCAGCACTAAAAATTAAACAATTTCCTTTTCATGTTCTTCTAATGCAGGTTATTCATAGAACATTACTTGTAAAGGATTTTAAAGTGGCATATGTGGAAGTAAAAACCCAGCACTAAAGGAAAATAGAATTGATAAAAATGGCCTAGTTTAGTAGAGAAGCTAGATATACAGGTATATAAGACAGCATGCACAGAAAGGGAGGTCTAGCATTTTCAGCATCTTAGGTAAACCATCAAGACATGATCAAAGATTCCCACGAGCATTTACAAAGTTTATTAATTCAACTTGATAATACCAAGATCAACTTATCTGATGCCAAGACAAAATAGTTTATCTTATTTTGAATACATATCAGTCTTTTATTCTGCTCTTTGATTTGGATATGAGGTAGCTAGCTGCTTCCAGACCCTGCTACCTCACTACTCTCCATAATGTATTATACTCTTAAAATGTGAGACAGAATCAACCCTTTATTCCAGTCAGGGCATTTTTTTTTACAGCAACATAAAAGTAACTAATATAAAGAATAAACATGAGCAGATTTGCTGAGGTGGTGTGAGAATGACCCCCTAGGTTCATTTTGGGGGGGGATTTTGTTTGTTTATTTAATTGAATAAAGTCTTTCTTATCTATGTATCCCCTTGCCCCAACTCCCTTCCCCCTCCTGACCTCTATCAGTCAGTCTTCAGTCTCCCTCCTCCCCATCCCCCCATCCCCTCTCCAGAATGGGCAAGAGCCCCCAGGTGGATTAGCTCAGAATCCACTCCAGGCAAGGCCTATTTCCTCATCCTAATGTCAAGAATGGGTTAGGTGTTCCTCTGGAGGGAATGGGCTCCACGCACAGAAACACAGTCTGAACTGTCCCCTTGAGGCTCCACATACTGTCCATGTCAATGGACAGTTGCCTATCCTTGGAGGGTCTAGTTCCTTTTCCAGATGGCTCCCAGGTGGCTATTCTTGATTCAGTGAGCTCTGCGGAGCTCCAGGCATCCATCACTGTGAGAATTTTCCTAATAGTCCCTATCCCCTTGCTCATATAGAGAAAGTCTCTTCCCCTGCTCTGAGCTGAACCAGGAGCTCAGCCCAGTGCTCAGCTATGTATCCCTGCCTCTACCTCTATTCATTGTTGGATGTAAGTTATGTGGTCACACTTAGGGTGGCAATTCATTTGATTATGGGGGAAGTTGTTTAGGCAACACCTTCACTGTTGGGTAGAGACCTAGCCAGGAAATTCCTGTGGGTTCTTGGAGGCTTCCCTAGCACTTGGTCTTTTTCCCACTCCACATTGGCTTCCTCTATTAAGATTTCATCTCTCTCTTTTTTTTTTTTTACCCTCTCCCTCCCTGTTGCTCCTCTCACTCAATCATCTCCTTTTCTGGTGATTTGTTTCCACCTTTTCTTGGTTGCAACCCCTTATGCTCCCAATTAGCTAAGGAGATCTTCTCTATTTTTTCTTCCTAGGGGACTCCTGGATGTATCTCTTAAGTTCCTTTAGATCCCAAGCTGTTCAATGGTTGTGGTTTGCAGCTTGGATGTTCTTTGCTTTTTGTTTAAAGCCCACTAATGAGTGAGTATATCCCCTGCTTATCTTTCTGGGTTTGTGATACCTCAATCAGGGGATATTCTCCAAATCCATCCATTTGCCTGTGTATTTCGGGATATTTTTTGTCTTTTTTTTTTTTTTTTCTGCTGAGTAGTACTCCATTGTGTAGAGTATCTATGTTGTTTCTATGTTCTTGCTATTACGAACAATGCTGCTATGAACATAGTTGAGCTAATGCCTTTGGGGTGCGAATTCGCGTCTTTAGGGCATATGCCCAATAATGGTATTGCTGGATCCTTGGGGAGATTGATTCCCAGTTTTCTGAGGAACGGCCATACTGCATTCCAGAGTGGCTGAACAAGTTTACACTCCTACCAACAATGTCAGAGGAACTTTCTAGGGATGATTAGGAGGTGTGACCTTGTTGGAATAAATGTGGCCTTATTGAAAAAAGTGTGCCACTGGTTTCAAAGGCCCATGGCAGGCTCAATCTCTACATATATATATATATATATATATCTATATATCATCTATCTCTACATACATACTGCTTGAAGATGAGACATGAGCTCTCAGTTACTGTTTCAGAACCATGCTGGCCTGCCTGCTGCCAGGTCCCCTACCCTCAGAAATTGCTAGCAAGACCTCAGTTAAATGCTTTCTTTTATAAGTTGCCTTAGTCATAATGTCTCTTCATAGCAACATAAAAGTAGCTAAAACATTCATTATTAAGTTTAATACAAGAACTTTGTAACTTTGACTTACTTCCAAAAACTAAGGAATTTCAATTACATAGTACAATATAATGAATTTTCATTGAGATTAAGACCAATAAGAATTGTGATTCTAAAACAACTGCTATTTTTATTTTGCTCATTATTTAATATCCTCCTTTTTATTTTTATTAAAGTTGCTCCAAATAGAATTTAAGTTGTTATATAATTTATTTAAATTCTAAACCTTCCAATTAATAAATTCTGTGAAAAGGTTAAGCTATGATTTATCTCCAGTACCTCAAATGGTAATGGACCTGTCCTAATGCTGTTCTACTGACAGCTTTTGTCTCTCCCCCAAAATAAAAGAGAAAAGAAAAGGAAAACAATGGCAACAAAAGAAAGGGTATGCTGATGCTAATCATTACTATTCTAGGAATGTCTGCTTCTGCTGGTACCTACATATTATTAGGCTCTCTGTTACTGAATAAAAATGTCAGTGTTAAGCAAGTAAGGGATGGGGTTTGCTTTGATCTTGGTTGCAGGGTGTTCATCTCCATCTGCTCTTGTTGGATTTTTTCAGGGATGGAGATCATTTGTTTTGATCTGTTCTCTTCTTTAGGTATTTAATTTTTTTGATGACATTGGTTCTTTTCTCTAGTCCTCTCCTTTATTCCTACCCATCTTCAAGTTTTCTTCCAAAATTAATCACAGTGAACTTTTTCCTACCTTAGGAATTACCTCCCATTAGAACAACTCCCTGCTTCTCTGCGGGTACATATGGAAACATCCATGTATACTCAATTCAGGGTGGCAGAGGATGTCAGAAGTGTTCCTCTATTCTCCACCTTAGCTTCTGAGACAGCATCACTCAGTCATCTTGCTCACCTAATTCAGCTAAGCTGGCTGGTCTGAATGCCTGTGATATGAATGTCTGTGATCCCTGCATTAGGATTATGGGTAGACGTGACCATGCTTGGCTTTCACATGGAAGCAAAGGATTTGTGCTCAGATCCTCCTGCTTCTGTGTAGAGAGCTGCCTGCTGCTGCACTCTAGAGATGGTGCTGATTTCCGGCCTCCACCCACCCCCCTGTGGGTGAGTGCTCTCTTTTGATAAACAACTCCTTATTTGGCTTGAGCCTGGGGCGTGGTTTGCTGTTGCGTATGTGGACCTATGAGCTGTGCCCACATGGCTTATTGGGATTGGATGCCCTGAGAGTTTCTA
>PVIH01031420.1:0-10835 GCA_004025045.1 Sigmodon hispidus | reverse complement strand
TATAAATAAAATAAAAAAAAAAAAAAAAAAAAAAAAAAAAAAAAAAAAAAAAAAAAAAAAAAAAAAGAATATAGAGGATAGATTCAAGAAAAGTATTGAAGTATTCCAGAAGCAACATCATGAATATCTGAATTAAAGCAATGACCATAGGGAATGAAGATAAAGAACTGAATGACATGACATTAAAGAGGAAAAAATAAACAAGACTTTGTAACTAAACCAATAAAAGGCTAAATAATTATGGACAAATTCTGGTCATAACCTTGGTAATATTATTATTCTCGAAACAATGATTTCTGTAATTTTGTTGTATTTGTGATAAAATCCAATCTCTTCAGATGGCACAAAAGATCTTCCTTTATCTTTGATGAAAGAATAATGTCTTTAAGAATAAAGATTGCATCTTCCCTTTTAAAAATCATTTTATATTATTAATTCATTTATTTTATGTATGCTTGTGTATACACATGCTACACCAAGTACATGGCACCCAGAGAACAACTTGCAGGAGTTCATTCTCTTTCCAGGAATCAAACTCAGGCCATCAGGCTTAGTGACAGGCATATTTTAACCACTGAGCCATGTCTCCTGACCTAGATATCATATCTTTTATCTATGACTCCTCAGAACTTAGTTTTGAGAATGACAAAGGTGAATGTTCAATTAATTTTCAAAAGAATGAATGACGAAGAAATAAATTGAAAAATAGATTGTGAAAAGAAAGAAAAGAGGTTAGTTAGGTAATAGTACAAGCCAGTTGTGTGATTTCAATACCAGAAAGTAATTCTTATCAGCATTTTCTTCTTTGAGTTTCTCTGGAACAATCCACCAGCAGAAGTCATTTAAAAAAAAACAAAAACAAAAACAAAAAAAACTCCATCATATCTAAGACCCAAGAACATTCATTCTCCCCTTACTCACGATTTCTTCAGACAGTTAGCTGTAGAAAGAATCACCCAAGGAGTCAGGATAATACCCTGGCAATTGTCAGGCATAGAAGCCAGCCATGGTATGTTAATGTAGTCATCTGTCTGTAGTTGATTTTCAGGCTGTAAGCTTGAATTCAGAATCTGGTTTGGTATTTGGGACACTGAAAAGGGATATGGTAGAATAGGGAAGGATGAAGACAACATTAAAAACATTTTCAATGCTGATGAACTAGAAAGTTTTATTTGCATATTCAATGTGGCCTCACTCTCTTCACATGTGTGATATTCTCACCATAACTACAACCTGATGCTGTACCTCTTCTTCTCCGTGCATTTAAACTAAATGAAAAATAAGGTTTGTGCCAGGAAAGATAGGCAATGATGTTCTATCAGATGCAGTGAAATTTAAAAGATGGGGCAGAAAGTAGAGGTAAAGAGGGGAGAGGAGTAAAAAGAATGAAAGAGGATGTGTAAATGTAGATGAGTTAGAAGAGAATGAGAGGAGGCACAGATAGAGGCTGAACTAGTTCGGAAAAGGGAAGTAAAAGTAGTAAATAGGGATGAGACAGGCAGGAAAATGGTCTTTGAACATAGACGGGAAAGAATAACACATAAAGATGTCTAGGTATCTATGACTTACCATCATAGCCGTAGCAAACAAAACAGAAAACACAGTAAAGCCAAAGTAAAGCCTTCATTTTGGCTCAACTGGCAAGAGATGTGTTGTGGAAATCCCAAAGCAACAGCAACTCTAGTACTCTAGAATCAGAGTTCAGAGGTTATAGAATGTGTGACATCATAATACCTGCTGTGAGATTGCTTCTTCATCTTGTAGCCTTTTTCGTGCTACTTAAGATAGGCAACTGGAAACAGCAATATAGTTTAAAATCAGGCAGTATTCTATTTTTAAACTTTTTTTAAAAAACTCTTTATTAGGTCAGAGAAGAGCAGATATTTGTGAGAAGCTCTGTTATATAGAATGAGTGATTATATTATTGTTGTACTATTGGTACCTTTATGTAGCTCAGCTTCAGTTTTTTGGTTGTTTGATTAGTTGGTGTTGGTTGGTTGATTGGTTTTTGGAGACAGGATTTCTCTCTGTAGCCCTGGCTTTTTTGGACCTCTCCCTGTAGACCAGGCTGGCCTGGAATACAGAGATCCACCTGCCTCTGCCTCTCAAGTAAGCAGGTACTTTCTAAACATAGTTTTCATTTTTTTCAGATTTTTATGATGATTTGCATATTGTTGCAAGATGTTGAGGTACATGCTATCTTGCTTTCATTGAGTTTTTTTTTTTTAAAAAAAAAAAAGCATGAAGCAGAAATTGGTAAAGTTTATTTATAATCTAGCTAAACCAGAGGGAAAAAGAAACCTAATTTTCTCCCCAGCATGACTGTGGCTGTCTTATAATTTTAGAAAATCATGGAACCAAGGGTAGAAATACGTAAACTCAACTGTGGAGGTTTCCCAGTCTTTCCTCAGTGAAAAAGAATGTAGACCTATTCGTTCCTATTGCTATTGCAGAGACAATATGCATTTGACCTAACTAAGAAAAATGAGGATCTTAATTATTCTTTAAAAAAATAAAAAAGGCTGGATTTTGTGGGATGTACAATTCTCACCAAGTCCTGCTATGACAGAGTTCTTTGTCCTTATATCCATTCCTTTGAGAGATATGTAGAACTGAATCTTTGAGTATCTTTTCTTGTAAAATCAATTAATTGTTGGGGGCTGGAGAGATGGCTCAGTGGTTAAGAGCACCGTCTGCTCTTCCAGAGGACCCGAGTTCGATTCCCAGCACCCACATGGCAGCTAACAACTGTCTGTAGTTCCAGTTCCAGGCAAACACCAAGGCAAATAAATGAATAAAAGTGTTTAAAAAAATCTAAAAAAAAATCAATTAATTGCTTTCAAAATGCAATGATAAGACAGGCATCAGTGAGACATTGTCACTCCAAGAAGGAACAACAAAAAAAAACCATAAGAATAGCAGGTCTTTAGTGAGTTCAATACATGGCAGAACAGACAGTATTAAACCTTCAGGCTTGAAAACAATCTTCTTTGCGGTTTCTTCTGAACACATGGGAATGAAATTAGATTCTCAAACTTCCAGGAGGCTTTACTCCCACAGGTTTTCTAGGGAGAGCCTATGCCACATGCCTCACAGATTGGGAGATATCATACCTGTAATTGTTTCAGCACAGTGTGGCTCTGAATTTCTGGTTTCTTGAAGATGGCCCTATTTTCATGACCCTAGTAGTTCTTTATGTGACCTTTATGTAGTGGTCCTGATCCAAGCTCCCCTCTTGGATTGTCCTTATAGGAGTTCTCTAGTGTAATATTATTCCTGTAGCATTCTTTACCTCATTCCTGTGTGTCTCTGAGACCTTCTTAGAAATGTTGATGAAAGTAGCAGTACCCACAATAGCTTATGCATCCTGTATACCTACAGCATTAAAATTATGTGGACGCTGTCAGGCTCTATGACATTTGCCTTCTGGAGTAATAGCTTGAGTTGTACTTGGGCCTGTTAAAACCACAGGTAGAGTAGCCAAAGAATACAACCCAATGTGGTTAAATAGAGACAGGAAGTAGCCTTGGACAGTAAGTCAAATAAATCAAGACATCCTGCCTCCCAGCACTTTCTAGTGGTCTGGGATCTTCCTTTTAAACCATTTTGTTTTCTCAAACCCCTGGTCACAAGCCCCAGGCCTCCAAAGTGTGTGGCACTTTCCATTGTCATAATAAAAAGTACTTATCTTCCTTTTATTTATTCTAATCTCTTTATCAAGAGATCTCTTGATTATGCTTCTGTTTTTGTTCTCAACATGTTTTATTCTTTACGTGGATGAACTGAGAAATTTCCAAATTAAGTTTCCATTTTGATTATAAATTCCATCTAAATAATTTATCTGTTTTCATGTGTATATAATATGTGGAGAGTATACAATATAGATATAAAATGTCCCCCCAAAAGCTCATGTGTTCAAGATTTGTCTTGCAGCCTATGACCCTACTGGGAAGTGAGAGTTACTTTATGAGGTGTACCCTGGAACATGTACTCATTGCTGCAATAGTGGCAAGACTGTTCATGGGGTAACCAACTGTTCTCTTGATTAGATTTGAAGCCTTTCCCACAGGATGTAATGCTGTGGAATGTCCTTCTGTACACTGTGAACATGTGTTGCTCTTACTGGTTAATAATAAAGCAGTTTTATACATGTCCTTCTTTGGGTTATACTGATGTGAAATTTTTTTATTGCCTCTGTTATCATGGGTATAGATAACCCCTTTGGCTTAAAGTTTTCCTTCTAGTAACTTCTGTAGAACTGGATTTGTGGATAGATATTGTTTAATATCACAAAATATCCTGTTTTTTCCATCTATGGTGAGTGAAAGTTTTGCTAGGTATAGTAGTCTGGGCTGGCATCTTAGTCTCTTAGTGCCTGAAAGACATCTGTCTGTGGTGGTATATTATATATCAAATAGAGATTGCCTGATAAGCAGAGAGCAGAGCCAGTCACAGAGTTAGCCATAGAGGTCAGGCAGTGCTGGCACATACCTTTCTTTAATCCTAGCACTCAGAAGGCAGAGACAGAGACCTGTCTGGATCTCTGTGAGTTCAAGACCACACTGAACTACATGAGATTAATCCAGTCCAAAAGAGAAACAGAGCCAGTCAGTGGTAGCTCTGTTTAATACCATTTAGTGCTTCCTAGTGCTAGGATCAAAGGTGATTAATCTTTAATCCCAGCACTTGGAATCCCATGCTTCTGCTCCCAGTACTTGAGAAATGCACATGCCTTTAATCCCAGCACTAGGAAGTTTGAACCAGAAAGTGATATGGCTGAGTAGAGAAAGGCATATAAGGTGGGAGAAGACAGAGTTCCTCCTTCCCTTTTGGCTGAAGACTCAGAGGCATTCAGACTCAGAGGCATTCAGTCTGAGAATTTGTGGAGGCAGGATCCTCCTCTTTAGTCCTGAGGAATTGGCTAGGTGAGAAGTGGCTGTGGTTTGTTCCTCTGTCTCTCTGATCTTTTAGCATTTGCCCCAATATCTGGCTCTATATTTTCATTATAATGCCAATTAGGATTCTTCCAATAACTGTCTCAGCCCTTTTGGCTTTTAGAATTTCCATTGAGAAGTTCTGTGTAATTCTAATAGATCTGCCTTTATATGTTACTTGGTCCTTGCAGCTTTTAATATTCTCTCTTTGTCCTGTATGTTTAGTATTTTGATTATTATGTGGCCAGGAAATCTTTCTTTTCTTGTACAGCTTATTTGGTGTTCTGTAAGTTTCTTGAACCATTATAGGCATGTCCCTCTTTAGGTTAGAAAATTTTCTTTTATGATTTTGTTAAAAAAAATATTTTCTGGACCTTTGATCTGGGAATCTTCTCCTTCTTTTATTTCTATTCTTAGGTTTGGACTTTTCATAGTGTCCCAGATTTCCTGGATGGTTTGTGTCAGAATTTTTTAGATTTAACATTTTCTTCGGATGATGTATATATTTCTTCTATCGTGTCTTCAATGCCTGAGATTCTCTCTTTCTTCTCTTACATTTTGTTGATGATATAGTTCCTGTTTACATATACCTAGATTTTCCATTTCCAGAGTTCCCTTAGTTTGAGTTTTCTTTATTGCTTCTATTTTCATTTTCATCTTGAACACTTTTATTCATTCCTTTCAAGTGTTGTTTTTTTCTTTCTTGGCTTGCTTGACATTTTAAAAAGGGATTATTGATTTCCTCCAATATTTTGATTGCCTTTTCAATTTCTTTAAGGGATTTATTAAGTTCCTCTTTAAGGGCCTCTGTTATCTTCATAAAGCTGGTTTAAGGTCATTTTCTTCTGCTTCAGCTATATATGAATATCCAGGGCTTGCTATAGTTGGATGGCTGGGCTCTGGTGGTAGCATATTGCCCTGGCTGTTGTTTGTTTTCATCCTTAATTTCTGTTTTCTTTCCAGTCTTCTTATTGTGGTGGCCTTTGATTGAGCAGAAGGTCTTCACTTACAATAAGTGATATAAGATTCTATACCTCCTTTACTTGTGTATCTTCCATGATTCTAAAGCCAGAACTATATGGACAATGTTTCAGTTCAGTTGTCTGCTTGTGGTAGAGCCTTGTTCTTCCTTGAATCACAATTGCCTAAGGCCTCCTTTGTTTCTGTTTTTTAAAGCATAAACTTCCCCAGGACTTTCCTCATAAAAGTTATAAGCTTAGCTACATTAGGGCTTGTCCTGAGAGCAGCTTTCCCATTATTTCATTTTGCATTAAACCTCTCCTTAATAATTTCAGTTCTTTCAGCCTAAGCCTTGATGTCAACATTAAATTTTCTGATGCTATTTTCTCCTCAAACTGTACATTTTTTATTTCTTTTGTTTAACTTGCTCTTTTTCACTGTAGTCCTACATAAAAGTTATCATTAATAACCATGCAACAGAGTCACTTTTACATTTTTATGAAAAATTATTTTATTATAGTATGAACACATCACATGAGAACATTCCTATCAAAAACTTTATTAGGCTGTCATAAAATTTCCCCTGCCAATAAAATTAATTCATTAGTTTTCAATTTTGCCTGAGGAAAATTTTTAGGACATTTGGGCAGTATTCTTTGCCTGTTGGAAGATAGTCCAAGAATGGAGTCTTGTGAGGAATATTCTGAGTGCTTTTAAGAAAACTCCAAGAAATCAATACAAGAGTCTTGTGACCTAAGTTTCTTTAAAAACACAGAGTTATTCATTGCTCTTGAATTATACTTTAGTTCCCCTCCCAGGTATACTGGATAGAATTGAATTTACTCCACATTATTTACTGCAACTGACCATTGTTATTTATTTATATGCCTTGGTGGAAAAACAGGTTTTTGCCACATGTAGCTTGCCTACCACATGGGGCATTTGCATTTATGATTGGACATTTTACTCATGTGATTCTTCTTAATGCTCAGAGTATAAGTTGTCTGATGCTTTGAATAAAGTTGCTATTGCATGAGATTTTAGTCTGTCTTATTTGTCAGCTCCACTCTCCTGGTCTCACAGCCTCTAGAATGATAACATTTGCCAAAATATCACAAGAATGGTTTCCATCCGTTGTTCCCCTCTGAAACCTTTTGATCTGGTCCTTCGTAGTCCACATTGCACTCAGCACCACTGTCTTCCAGGCTTCTACTAGAATGGCCTGTGGAGCCCTCCTTACAATGTTCACACTCTTTCCCAGTCTGAAGTCCCAAAGTCTTCAATATTCCCCCAACACAGAGCATGGTCAGGTCTGTCATAGCAATAGCCCACTTCCTAAACCCAATGTCTGTCTTAGTTACTTTTTTATTGTTGTGATAAAGCACCAGCGCCAAGACAACATATTAAGAAAGCATTTGATGGGCTTTATAGTTTCTGATGGTTAGATTCCATCAAGGCAGAGCAAAGGCATGGCAACAACAACAGCTGAGCACTCACATCCTTATTCACAACTGGGAAGAAGAAAGCACATACTAAGAACTGCACAAGTCTTTGACATTTCAAAGTCCACCGCCAGCAACATACCTCCTTCAACAAGGCTCACCTCCTAATCTTTCCCAAACAGTTATACAAACTGGAGACCAGGTATTCAATGGTGTAAGCTTTGGAGGCCATTTTTATTCAAGCCAGCACTTATGATGGCAGGCCTTGTGGCTTGACTGAAGGTGGAGGTCCAAGCAGCAGTTGATGTGGTCTTGCCTGGAGCTGAGGGACTAAGGTCCCCATTGTCTTAAGCAACGCCATGAATTCAGGCAGTTTCCTTTTACTATGAGTTAAGTCTATTCCCAGACAACAGGTGACTCCCTCTCGGTTAGGCAAACGACTGATAATACATAAATTTACATAGTAACACATCCTGTTTAGCAAAACACCTTTTAACTGTGGAATTTCCCCCACCCTATGTGTCTACATGCCCGTCTGCCCTTTGAGTTTCCATTTAACTGCAGGCTGAAAAATAAAGTTTTAGAGCTTGATCAGAGCCTTTATCTTGTTCTTGTTTCTTGTGTTTATTATCGCTTTATTTGTTCCACCCTACTTCAGGTCCACATTGAAGGCCCTACTGGCTGGGGCATGGTCTGAACATAACACGTTTCAGTGGTTATTTATCCTTCTGAAAGGCTTCCAGATAAACACAAGTCTCCAAATTAATATGGAAGGTGAGAGACTTCAGGAAATGGAGAGCTCAGACTTGGGACTGTACTTATCCTGATAGTTGATGACGGCCTTGATTAGCTGCCACTAAGATGTAACAAACTGGGACAGTGATCTCATTCTTGAGGAAGGATCTACCATAATGGCTTCCAAAATGGCTAATATGTCATAGACTCAGAAGTGATATGGAATCTTAAAAGTGGCACAGGGAGGAAAATGGGCCAAGACTATTTAGTCTCAAGTATGGATTTAGGGAGATTTTTTTTTTTGAGAATTAATCCTTTTGATCTTTTCAGAAAATTGAAGGTTCCAGATGTTATATAAATAATATTTAATTTTTGAGATATTCATTTGCTTCCTGATTGATATTGGAAGTGAAGGCTGGGCTGTTATCAGACTGTACAAACTAGGGGAGCCCAAAGTGAGAAGCACTGTGCTCTATGAAAAACATGGAACACCTCTGAAGTCCTTTTGTTTTATCTGAAATATCTATAGGTATTCAGTGATGGTATCTGCTAGACCTAGTAGTGGGCCCTTTGCTAGGGACACGTGAGTAAACTTTATTTGCCAATTTTATCCTGGCATTGTTTTTTTTTTCTATCCTGAATGGGCATTAGAAGAAAGGGGGAGGGGCCTTTGAAGGCAAAGCCTCACATCCACATGGGGTAAGATTTTGAATAATTAAGACAGCATTTTGTTTGGTCTGAGCTATAGATTAGTAAATCATGTATTTATTGAAGAAAGCTGCTCACTTTGAAAAGAATTTAAAGTAGGAAAAATGTTGAAGTAAGACAATTTAGGGAAATTGATCAGTGAAAGAAGGGGTCCTGCCTCCAGAAGGCAAGTAGGAACTTTGAACCTACTTGGATAGGAATAAAAATAAAGTATCTTTATAGCCTAACATCAAGAACCAGGAGGCATATGGGGATATCTGACTCAAGAAGGTTAAAGATTTGGAACTATGCGGTATACCAAGACCATGATCTCATTCATGATCTTCAAGTTACAGAACATTTTTAGGATGCATCTGACTTCTTAAGTGCTAAGAAAGGCACATGACATGGGGAGTTACAGGAGTTCAGTGATCAATAAGAAGCTGTAACAGTTCTTTCCACTTACTCTGTACAGCCTAGAGGATCATCTATGATATCCAAATTTTCAGTTCCAAATGAGCAAATTTGCTAAGCACATAGTGTGAAAAATTAAAAAAAAAACAGTAAATATAGCAGGCAAATATCATTAAATAAAGCTCAAGCACTTAATGCATCTAGCAGAAATCAACTGCAGAAACTGTGTTAAAGGAATCAGCTGGTGTTCCTGAATGAAATATGCAGGTAGAACAGGAAAATCTTTCCATGGATGAGCTTCTGGCTTCTTTTCCCACCACGAGCATTTTTATACTATGAAATGAAAAACAATAGTAATCTTTCTTGAATAGGGTTTACATTTGGTGTTCAGAATGTTATATGAGCCTTTAGGATCTAATATGAGCCTGAAGTTTAAACATGCTGTCCTTAGTTAGGGCGTGGTGGTTTGAATGAGAATAATTCCTGTGGTGGAATGATTTTTGTATGATGAAAATAAATAATTGTTTGGACTCATGTAGGGCACCGTAGATGTGGGTAGAAAATCAGAGGCAGCCAGGTAGAAGGAGGGTAGAGTTAGTCACTCTACATTGGACCCCCAAGAGGAGCAGACATGTAAGAGGTCCCGGCCAGCAACGGGCTGAGCCACATGGCGGGAAGATTAAAAAAAATGGGTTAATTTAAAAAGAAAGAGCTAGCTAATAATGAACATAAGACATGGGCCAAACAGTGTTAAAGTATATAAGCGTGTGATTCATTTCTTTTGGGAGACAAGAGCCACGGGGTGCGCGAACCAGGTTCCAATCTGCCGGCAGCACACACGCGCCAGTCACAAACCTCCAGACCCAAACAGGCCAAAAAAAAAAACTTACTACAACAGATGGCGCCCAACGTGGGGCACGAACGCCCACATAAAGCCTAAAAAAATTTAAAACAGTTTTTTAAATTACATATTTAAATTAATTTACAATACAAAAACAACATAATGTTCAAACAAAAATTTAAAAATAGCGCATCCGTGACACACAACTTAAACTCATACGTTTTACAACAAAATTGACACAAATATAATTGATTTAAAGTTTCTGTTTATACTAACAAAAAAAAAACAGTTTAAAAAAGTTTTTCTCATAACAACATTTCCTGAGCCTGCTCTTTGCCGACAGCGGCAAACCAGCAGTGGGCTCCTCCGCCATATTAAAAAGCTACCAAAAAAAAACAAAGTCAACAATTAAAGTAATACAAACATTTTAAAGCTCTTTAGATTAAAAAATAAATAAAGATTCTCAATAAAACAGATTTAGACTCTCAAAACCTCTAAACGAAATACAATATATATAAAATACACATAGGCTTCAAAAAAATAAAAAAAATAAAAAAACCCTTTAAAAAAATAAAAATAAAAATTTTTTTAAAAAGCCATATAAAAATGACAAATAAACAAAAAATCTAAATTATGTTTATCTTGTTTTCTTTTAATTTTTTAACTTTAAATAAACTGACTACAAAAACATAGTTAATTAGTAAGACTGCTAAATACATATACTTTAAAGATATTTTAACTTTAAAATCTATTTATAAAAATATGTTGCTTAAAAAAAAAGTTTCTGCTTTTGTCTCCACAAAAGATCAAAACCTATAAATT
>PVIH01031419.1:0-10840 GCA_004025045.1 Sigmodon hispidus | reverse complement strand
ACCCCAGACTCCTGACTTTCTTCTTAGCTGCCCAGTGCTCCTATGGGTGCAAAGGAACGTGCTGAGAACGTGCTGGGTTTGGTGTCTCACACTGGGAACAATCTGGGGTCCTGGCAGGCTGAGGCAGGAGGATGGCTTGAGTCCAAGAATCAAGGCCAGCCTCTGCAAAGAGAGACCCCATGGTTATCATAGCAAATCATAGTAAAGAAGGGGGTGTAAGTGGAGAACAGTATGTTTACCTAGCATGGGAAAGGCTCTGGATCCAGTCCCAGCAGTGCAAAACCAAATCTATGATAAAACAGAGCATGAGGCAGTGGTCAATGGAATGTCCTGGGCACCCACAGTTGCAACTTCTTTGATTTGGGGTGAGGGTGATGGAGCAGAGGGATTAATTTCCCATCTGGGATGCCACAAAAAGTCTCTGTGATATTTAAAGCCTATCCATTCTCTCCCTCTTCTTCTCCTTCACCCTCTCTCTATCTGTGTGTGTGTGTGTGTGTGTGAGAACAATTTTTCTGCTACAATCTTTGTTTTGTTCCTATCTGGTATTTGTGAAATGAAATTTCAAAAGAGGTGGCACATATTAATAGGACTTTCCTTCTCTGGCTCTTCTGAGGACCTCTTGAAGGCTAGTCTACCCTTGGACAAAGGCTGGTCCTCCCCAGGACAGAGCATTGAGCAGAGACCTCTCTGCAAACTTCGGTCTTGCTGTGCTCCCCCACTGCAGCTGCAGAAAGGAAGGAAGGAGGGCCTGGTCATGGGCCAAGAGGCTGAGGGCTGTGCTGTATGTCTGAGGTTGACAGTACTTGGAGGTCAGCACTGGACTCAGCAGCACAAAGCTTTAAGTGGAGCCCTGCTGACTCCAGCCTTAGATTCAGGTGCTTCTTCCTCTTTCCTGCTCCTTTCCCCTGGACTGGTGTCTGGGAAGAGGGCAGGGTCCCGTCACATTGCCAGGAGCAATGAAGTTCAGCCTTTGGCCAAGCTGGCCTGCACCATGCTTCCTTGTCTTTGCTACCCTGAACCAGCCCCAACTGCACCTTCATCCTGGTTCTGAGGACAAAGAAAGATAAGATACTGGGGATATAGAGGGTTAAGGGATGATTGCCCCTGGCCAGGGCCCACCCTTTCTACACACTGTTTTAGTCTCTCCTCCTTGAGACCCTTAAAGGGGAAGTCCCATAAAAGCACCAAATTCCTTCCTATCCTCCACCTTCTCCGGCCTCCCTCCCTCTCTTCCTGCCCTTTTCCCTTCCTCCCTCCCTCCCTTCCTTCCTTCCTTCCTTTCTTCCTTTTTTTCTTCCTTCCAGACATGTCTTTGTTTAGACTTAAAGATGACACTGAGCCCTGTCTCAAACTTTACTTCAGCCTTCTCTGGGTGTAGAGATATGACAGAGACTCTCCCAGTGATAACACAACAGGGTGTGAGAGCTTGGGTGGACTCTGACTTGTTGCTTATGTGTTTTCCTACATATAATTAAAAATGAGGTGGCTGCAGAGGCAGCTCAGCAGTCAAGAGGGCTTGCTGCTCTTCCAGAGGACCTGAGTTCACAGTAGGGGCAGGCTGTCAAAGCTGCCAGCCTGGAGCCAGTGGTCTCAGACCCACCAGGAGCAGTGTCATGCCTGCTTGTAAGAATATCCACAATCACAGTAGAAAGGGTAAGGACCCCAAGCCTCCGATGGGCGGAGGTCTTTAAAGAAAAACATACATAAGCAAGATGCCACACACCTTGGCATTTCAGGATTGGGCAAAGGGGTAAGGTACAGCAGGGATTGGCAGGACTCCAACTTTTGAATCCATTGGCTGCAGAGTTCACTGGGAAGACCTGGGCCCTGCCCCCAGGTATCAATGTAGGAATGGATCCAGGTCCTTACTGCAGGACAGTTTGAGGCTGCTGCTAAGAGTCAGGGAGGCAGAGGACTCCCTCAGGGAGGCTTCTCTGGTGAGACTAGTGCTCAGACCCCTTTTACAGCAACTGCATCTGGCTGCTTGGCTATCTTTCTTGCTGGACTGCAGCTAACAATCCATCTTTCACCTAGGCAGTAAGAATTTGGGCAAGTCAAGGATGGAGTACACAAACACATACTCTGTCCATGTTTGTTTTTTTAAGACTGGGTCTTATTATCCTGGAACTTGCTTTGTAGACCAGGCTGGCCTTGAACTGACAGGGATCTCTCTGCTTTTGCTTCTGGCGTGCTCTAAGTAAAAACAGGTGACATTACACCCCTCAGCATATTCCCTTTTGTTTTCTTTTTTTTTATTTATTTAATTATTTGCCGTGGTGTTTTGCCTGGAACTGGAACTACAGACAGTTGTGAGCTGCCATGTGGGTGCTGGGAATTGAACCCAGGTCCTCTGGAAGAGCAGACGATGCTCTTAACCGCTGAGCCATCTCTCCAGCCCCAGCATATTCCCTTTTGTTAAGGTTTTATCTTGGGTTATTAGTTTTTGTAGTAGCCTTTACTATTTTTTGAAATTTCTTTATTTTTAATTAATTTACTTTAATCTTATGTGCATTGTGTTTTGCCTTGGGTGTCAGATCCTCTGGGACTGGAATTACAATCAGTTGTGAATTGCCTATGGATGCTGGGAATTGAACTGGGGTCCTCAGGAAGAGCAATCAGTGTTCTCAACCCCTGAGCCACTTCTCCAGTCCCTAGACATTTATTTTTATTTAATTAAAAAGATACATAGGGGGACTGGAGAGATGGCTCAGTGGTTAAGAGCGCTGTCTGCTCTTCCAGAAGACCCGGGTTCGATTCCCAGCACCCACATGGCAGCTAACAACTGCCTATAGTTCCAGTTCCAGGCAAACACCAAGGCAAATAAATAAAATAAAGTTTTTTTTTTTTTAAAAAAAAAGGTATATAGGTAGGTGTGGTAGTTTGAATGTAATTAGCCCCCATAATCTCACCAGTAGTGGTGCTATAAGGAGGTGTGGCTGTGTTGGAGTGAGCATGGTCTTGATGGAGGAGTGTGTCATGGATCAGGCTTTGAGATGTCTCAGTTCACTTCCTGTTGCCATCTGATGATGTAACCAGCATCACATCTGCCTGTATACCACCCTACTCCCTGCCATGATGATCATAGGCTGAACCTTTGAACTATAATTGAGCCACCTCAAATCAAAATTTTTTTAATAAGAGGTACCATGTTCATGGTGTCTCTTCACAGCAATAAAACCCTAAGACAGCCGGTATGTTGGTACAAAGCTTAAATCCCAGCAAGTGGCATGAGATTCAGTGGCGAGGTAAAGTGAGTGTGTTATTATACAGCTCAGATAGTCTTTGATCCTAAGATTTCCCTGCCTCAGGGAAATAGCTTGGATCCAAGTTAGCACCATCACAGCTCTTGCTCTGCTTTGACTTGTGACTGTAGGATTGGCTGGTCTTGCTCAGTCCTTCTGTTTCTTCACAGCATGGGAAGTCCTAGGATTTGCCACCTGCAACCTGGGAGCTCAGGAAACCTAGTGACAATGTCAACTCCATGTGAACCTGAAGGACCACTATCCAGGGGAGCCCATGATCTTCACAGTGCCCCCCATCAGAGTGCCCACAGGCCATGACACAAAAACCTGGATGTCCAGGTTAGAAAAGAAGAACCTTTTTCTTCCTTCCAAGCCCATTCCTGTTGTTTGTCTTTGCTCTTTTGGGGGCCTGCCACTCAGCCCCCAATGAACCACACATGGAGGCTTATGATTACTTATAAATGCCCAGCCTTAGCTTGGTTTGTTTCTTGCCAAGTTCTCTTAAATTTTGCCATGTATGGGCTGGCGAGATGGCTCAGAGGTTAAGGATGCTCTTCCTTGGTTCCCAGCAACCACATAGTAATGTAAACCATCTGTAATATATATATATATATATATATATATATATATATTACATATATATGTATATATATATGAAGGCAGAACACTGTATAATAAATAAATAAGTCTTAAAAATAATATTCTCCAGGGGCTGGAGAGATGGCTTAGTGGTTAAGAGCACTGACTGTTCTTCTGGAGGATCTGAGTTCGATTCCCAACATCCACATGGCAGCTAACAACTGTCTGTAATCCCAAGATCTGACACCCTTACACAGTTACACATGCAGGCAGAACACCAATTCACATAAAAATAAATATTTAATAATAATAATAATATTCTATAACAGCCCTGGTGGGGTGGGCCATCACTGGTATTGTGCAGAGGGAATATCACTTCGGATGCCAGTTCAAATGTTTTTGGAGGATGGGGCTTCCCAGACACAATGTAATAATATAAGCCATCTGATTGCACCTAACCCAGTCAGCCTCATGTATGACGAGCCATTATATATATGTGTGTCTCTTTTGGTTTTTTCTTTATATAGTTCCGTTCCACTCTGTTAGCATTTTCCCCACGTCACAGAAAGTGTGTGTCATGCATGAGGTTTGGGAAATGAATTCAGTTTCTTCTATTTGTTCATACAAGACACAGTTTGCCTTATAAGAACTGAAAGACTGACTAATGAATATGTACAAGACATGTTTCTTAGCCTGAGATGTAGCCAGTGGGCAGTAGGTTAAAATCAGGTTTCTGCCATAATCATGATTGATCTTAGGTAGCCAAAGAAACTACAGTCCTTCTATGAAGACCAACCAAGGCAGGGTTGGAGGGCCCCTTGTCACTTTTCTCCATGACAAGCTTTATTGCTACAATCATCTCATTCCGAGAAATGGAGTCTTCATGGAATGCTTTCACCACAGCCTTCCTCAAACCTGAACTCCTCAAAATACATCCCAAGTGCCCTGGGCATGGCTGGGCTAGGCTGTAGGACTCCAATGACTGTGAAGATCTCTGGGCCAGTACATTGTGTATCCTGGACATCCACCGACATCTCCCTTTAACAGCATCTATAGCTGTGAACCCCATGTTTGGATCCAGGCAGATGACTGCCTTGCAATAGAATCAACCTACCTGCATGTGAGCAGAGTCTAGAGAAAGAAGCCCAGAAGCTCAGAGGAGGGTAATGGCTGGGAATAGAGTTTCCAGGGTGGGGGACAAGGTTATTTTGAGCATTGTTACTTATGCTGACTTGTACCTGTCACTCTTCTCAGAGACAGTGTGGCCAAGGCTAATCGCATGAATTTCTACCTCAGTGCTATGAGACATTCCACAATGGAGATGGCCTGAGGCTCCTCTGATGCCTGGGGACATGTGGAACAGGTTCTCCAGCTGCAGGTGATACTCAAGTTACCACCTAGCCCTTTGCCCTTTGTGGTGTATTCTACAGAATATTTCTTTTTTTTCCTTTTTTAAAAAAATTAATTTATTTATTATGTATATAGTATACAGAAGAGGGTACCAGATGTCATCATAGATGGTTGTGAGCTACCATGTGGTTGTTGGGAATTGAACTCAGGTCCTCTGGAAGAACAGTCAGTGCTCTGAACCTCTTAGTCATCTCTCCAGCCCCCTTTCTTTCTATACTAAAAATTGAATTCATTCACTACTTGCCTAGACTTTTCCTGCCAGCTACACTTTAGAGTATTTTGGCATGCAGGATGCTTCCCTTTCCATCTCCAACACAGAAAACAAACAGGGTTAAATTAAAATAAGGAGTCTGTGAGGGCAGATGTGGTGGGGGCATGTATGCCTTGTAATGCATGTACTGGTGGGTGGGCATAGGGGATGGGAGGTGAGTTTGAGATGGAGGTGGAAACAGATGGATTGGTAGTCTATATTGTGGATTTGAGAGGACAGGCTGGGTTGCATAAGACCATTGAAACCTATCTCAAAACATTTTAGCAAAGCAAAACAAAATACAAAGACCAGACCACTTTCCTAAGAAGCCTTTGACTCCAGCTTAGCCATAATTCCGGCTTCTTGCAACCTTGCTTTGTGATACTAGGGTACATCCTCAGCGATACTTGGAGACCAGTGCTGAAGTCACAAGGCCCAGAAACTTGTCCAGGGACGCATGCATCTTTGGGCTGAAGTCTCCAGGATAGTGTCTGGCAAGAGTCACCAGCAGACAGTGGTTGAAGAACTGGAGAGAGAGAGAGAGAGAACCACCCCGCCTTGCATTTATCTCTCTCAGACACTCAGACCTGAAGGGACCTGCATCTGCAGCAACCACAAATGCAGCTCAGTCCTAGGACTCACCTGAAAGTTAGCGGGGTCCACGCGGAGCGTGTGAGCATGCAGATCGCTGAGAGCAGACAAGGAACCAGGCAGGTCGTCCAGGTGGTGGGCAGCGAGAGTCAGTGCATCGGCTACCTTTTGGCCATGGGCTTTAACCTGGCTAGAGCCAGGGCTCAGGTCCAAGTGTGGGAAGTAGGTTTTGGTAGAGGGGAAAGCTGCGAAGGTCCTGTAGGAAGACTGAGTTGAGCTTATCCGGACCCGGAGGTGTAGAGAGCCTGCCTTCCCCTCGCTGTCCATTGGAAGGTGAGCCCTAGGGAGTTCGACTGGGTCCATACCTCTCCCAGGCCTCGGTCGCGTAGATTCCCACGTTGCTGCTCATCTTCTTCCATAGGGCGAGAACCAGCGCGCGGTCGGTCTGGGACAGAGCCATCTTCGCTGAGCTGTGGCCTCGGGCTCTGCTTCCAGGCTGTGTGCAAAGATGCCCGGAAACTCAGAGTCGGCGCCGCCAGGGGGCGCTGCAGCGTTCCAGCTCGCCTAGGTGTTCACAATTTGGGTTCCAAGTGGACTTGCAGCCCCTTGTCCTTCTGAGCCCCCAAAGCCTCACATTTTTAAGTATTTACTTTATGAACAATAGTATCTATGATGTGCTACTACCGTACACAATGGATTTTAGTGTGCATTTTGGCACTGCCCATTTATCCTGCCTCCTGAGTCCTTATTCTCAGTCCATAGGCATTCCTTTCTCACTATTGAATAGGATTGTTTCCGCCCAGTGCAAGTAGGTCTTCCTCGAGGAGCCCGTCACCATATTAGTTCTATCTTTTTTATTTTATTTGGAGCACGTCTCTTTTTCTTAAATTCCACACAGTTCAATCTACATTTAAAGGGTCTGGAAAGATGGCTGAGCAGTTCAGAGCACTGGTTGTTTTTTCACAGGGCCTGGCTTTGATCGCCAGCACCCACATGGCAGCTCACAATTGTGGTTAACCGCAGGTCCTGTGTATCTGAATCCTTTCTGTACTCCACAGTCATGCCAGTGGTGCGCAGACATTCATATAGTTAAAACACCCAAATGTATAAGATAAAATTAAAGAAATTAAATCTACATTAAAAATCCACTTTAGGGGCTGGAGAGATGGCTCAGCGGTTAAGAGCACCGTCTGCTCTTCCAGAGTAACCCGGGTTCGATCCCCAGTGCCCACATGGCAGCTAACAACTGTCTGTAGTTCCAGTTCCAGGCAAACACCAAGGCAAATAAATAAATAAATAAAGTTTAAAAAAAAATCCACTTTAAACAGGGTGTGATGGCAGAGGCACAGGTTAATTACAGCACCCAGGAGTCAGAGGCAAAGGGATCTCTGTGACTTCAAGGCCAGTCTGCTCTACATAGGGAATTCTAGGCCTGTCAGAGGTACATAGCGAACTCTTGACTCTATTCACACCTCCCCCACAAAATCCATTTTAAGAGATTCCATTCTGCTTCAAAATATATTCTTAGAGATGTGATAATTAAGTGGATGAGAACTATTATATGTCTGGATCCCAGGGTAAGTTCTTTTGGGGACAATAACCTTTATGGATTCCTATAATGCCTCAATGATGGTAGCAAGAAGCAGAAATGCACTCACGTGGTGCTATGTGGCACACATACTACAATAAAGATTTGTCACCTCTCTGTCTCTTTCTGTCTTTCTCTGTCGTGTGTGTGTGTGTGTGTGTGTGTGTGTGTGTGTGTGTGTGTGTGTACCCCCTCCCATGTTCTGGGATTACAGGCATATGAGATAAAGTCCATGAACTTTTGCTGTCTATGCTGTATACAAGTTTTTATGTTCATTTACAATTTTATCACTGATACCCATTACCAGAACTTTCTCCTCACCCTGCTGGAGCTTCCAGCCCATTAGTGATAACCATCCAATTCAGTCTGAAAGCCCCTACCAGCACAGATGATGCTTATTGTCCCTACGGATTTACTCATTCTCATATTTTACAAACCTGAAAACATGCCCTGTGTGCTCTGTGCTCTAGTGGCTTCTTTCAGTCAACACTCTTTTAAGGCTCAGTCACATAGTATTAGACATTTACTCTTCTGTCTGTGTCATTGGCTGAAGAGTATTCTATTGAGAGAAAGAGATACAGCTCAGCTGGTAAAATGTTCATCTAACATGTGTATGTATGTATCCATGTATGTATATATGTATATATACACTGATACATGCATACACGTTAGATGATGTATATAATGTGTGTGTATGTATATACATATCGAGTCCTGAATTCAACTCCTAAGCACTGCACTAACTGGGCATCAGAACTCTCAGTACTCAGGAGTTAGAAACATGAGGATCAGGTGGGCAAGATCATTCTTGGCTACATAAAGTATTTGAGCCAAGCATGGACTATATGAACCCCTATGTGAAAGACAGAGAGAGAGAGAGAAAGAGAGAGAGAGAGAGAGAGAGAGAGAGAAAGAGAGAGAGGAATGAAGGAAGGAAGAGCAGACCTTTTTTGAATATATGCCACCTGTTGCCTACCCAATATGCTCATGTGATGTCTCTTCATTCTTAGATGTGCTTTAGGAGAGCCCACACTGAAGTATAAGCAGTATTAGGAGCATGACTACCTGAGGGGGCCTGGGATAGGGATTCTCAAAGCATACTAGGTCTTTGATTTAGGGAAAAAAGACCTAGCGGCCAGTGGACAGCTTGGGATGGACTGCTGAAGCCTTCTGTTCTGAGTCAAGCCTGCTCTGTGAAGAGCGGGATGTGTGTGGAGGCATTCGGTTATGTCTCTTTGGCTCTGAACCCTCTGACCAGTCTTTACTGTGGAGAGACTTGTCAAGTAGGACTGGTATGTGAGTGCCATGCCTGCCGCAAAGACTGAGTCCTCAGCTCTTGATGGCCCTCAGACATTAGTGTGCGAAGTGTGGACCTGCAGAGACTTGGTTTTTATCTGCAGCTGCACCATTCACCCCCAGTTTCTACTCCTGCTTCTGGGTGAAGAATTCAACATCACCGAAAAAAGGGGATGGAACAGCTTCCTGTTGGGAATTGTTGGACATTCTGTTCCCGTGTGTGTGTGTGTGTGTGTGTGTGTGTGTGTGTGTGTGTGTGTGTGTGTGTGTTTAGTGAAAGGTAGCCAAAGGGAAGGAAACTGTACTCCAGCAAATTCATGTTGAACCTTGTGAGAAACCCAGGGGAAAAGTGAACCCAGCCCTGAGACCCTGAGAAGGGAACTCTGCCTGCCCCCCCCCCCCCAACCTTCTCCTTGTCTTTCCTCCCAATTCTTGTCTGACTTTCTGCCTCAGCACAGAGGACCTAAGTCCCAGGCTAGGGATGTGTCCCCCAGGCTTCCCCACACCACTCTGGGAACCTTTACAGAAGCAGACAATCCAGGTACACAGACTTCTTCCTACTTAGGCTTTATTCAAAGACCAAGAGGTACAGGTGCGAGGGAGGGAGGAAGGCCTGGCCAGGAGGCAAGCCTGGCAGGAGGCAGCCCCAAGGCTCCAGTTTAACGGTACTTGGAGGTCAGCACGGTGCTCACGGAGGCAAGGAATTTGTCCATAGAGGCGTGCACCGCGGGGGTGAAGTCAGCGGGGTGGTGGTTGGCCATGGTCACCTGCAGGCAGTGGCTCAGGAGCTGCAGAGACAGGAAGGGTCAGTCTGTGGCAATAGACAGTTAACTGCCTGGATTCCCCTTTCTGGAACCACTGTGTCCCCTGCCCTGAGCACGAGGGACCCCACGCCCTCCCTGTGGTTCCAGGAATGGATCAGATCCCAGATCCTGTCCCCCATTGCCCAGCCCTCCTGCCGCCTTCAGTTCTCAGCAGACACCTTGAAGTTGACAGGGTCCACACGCAGCTTGTGGGCGTGCAGGTCGCTCAGATCAGACAGGGCACCGGGCAGGTCGTCCAGGTGGCCAACGGCCGTGGTCAGTGCCTGGGCAACCTTCTGGCCGTGGGCCTTGATCTGGGCAGAGCCATGGCTCATGTCATAGTGAGGGAAGTAGGTCTTGGTGGTGGGGAAGCTAACGAACATCCTGTGGGAAGAGGATGGGAGGAGGAGGTGAGGTCCCAGGAAAGCACCATTAGGGGCTGGGGCTGCTCGCTGGGCACCAGAGCTACTTTGGATTCCGTGGTCCTTGCAGAGCAGAGACCCAGATCTCACCTCTCTAGGGCCTCCGAGCCATATTCACCACCATGGCCGCCAATCTTGCCCCAGAAATTCTTGACGTTGCTCTTGTCTTCCCCGGAGAGCACCATGATGATTCCTTCCTGAGTCTAGAGAATCAGAAGCTTGTTGCACCAGCAGCAAGTTGGCCTTATATAACTGCAGCGCCTGGGACACGCCCTCGGGGCGGCCCTATTGGCTGGATAGGGCGTAGTGCTGCAGGGCAAGGCTTGCTTGCAGGGGGCGCCCGGGGTTGGGAAGACAGTGATGGGCCTCCACCTGGTGCGGAGAATCCTGATCACCATCTGGGGTGCTTCTTGTCCCTTCGTTTGTCTCCAGTGATGGGTGTTTAGACGAAATAATAGTCCCGGTGTTTTTGGCAGAGAAGCAAGTCGGACAGAGCAGTCCGAGCAGTGCCCATCCCCCCCACCTTGCTCTGGGTCCCAGCTTCTCACTCTCCTTCCTAATCCACACACTCCCTGCTCTGGCCCCACACTCTTCTCCTGGGAACTTGAGGGGTAAGATGCTGGGACCCACCGAGGAACCCTCTCCCTGTGATCTCT
>PVIH01031418.1:0-10842 GCA_004025045.1 Sigmodon hispidus | reverse complement strand
ACTTTTTCAGGTGCCTTTCAGCCATTCGTAGTTCCTCTGCTGAGAATTCCCTTTTTAGATCTCAACCCCATTTTTTGATAGGGTTATTCAAGGTTTTGGGATCTAAATTCTTGAGCTCTTTATATACCTTAGAGATCAGTCCTCTATCACTTGTAGGGTTGGTGAAAATCTTTTCCCATTCTGTAGGCTGGCGTTTTGTTTTATTGACAGTGTCCTTGGCTTTGCAGAAGCTTCCCAGCTTCAGGAGATCCCACTTATTGATTGTTGGTCTTAGTGTCTGTGCCACTGGTGTTATATTTAGGAAGTGGTCGCCTGTGCCAATTTCTAGAAGTGTATTTCCCACTTTCTGTTCTATTAAGTTCAAAGTGGTTGGGTTTAAGTTGAGGTCTTTGATTCACTTGGATTTGAGTTTTGTGCAGGGTGACAGGCTCGGATCTATTTGCATTTTTCTGCACACTTCCATCCAGCTATGCCAACACCATTTGTTAAATATACTATCTTTTTTCCATTGAAAGTTTTGGGTCTCTTTGTCAAAGATCAGGTGTTCATAGGTTTTTGGGTTAATGTCTGGATCCTCAGTTCTATTCCATTGGTCCACAAGTCTGTTTTTATGCCAGTACCAGGCTGTTTTTATTACTCTAGCTCTATAGTATAGCTTGAAGTCAGGGATGACGATACCTCCTGAGGTTCTTTTGTTGAGTAAAATTGGCAATCCTGACTTTCCTGTTATTCCAAATGAAATTGAGTATTTTTCTTTCAAGGTCTAAAAAATATTGTGTTGGGATTTTGATGGGCAGTACATTTCTATGCTGTGAAATTAATAACATATTCATTTGTTCAACATACACTTATTGAATTGCTACTGGTATTCAGCATGAAGTCACATGAAATCCCCTATATTTCAGAAGGGTTATTGAATTTGATACACTGAGAGAAACTGCAATATGACAAGAATAAAAACAGAAAAAGCTTGCAAATATGTAACAAGTAAGAAATAAGAGTCACTTTCGCTAATCTTCTAGCACTGGAGATTCTAAAATTGTATGGTTTAAGTCAATTATAAGAGATGAAAAAGAACTTGTTGATGACATCTTTGTGGAAGTGAAAGAAAATATAAAGAATTGTTTATATTGAATTCCACACACTCAAGAATATATGAGTAATACAAATTAGACTTGATGAGTTTAAAATAAAAGAATGTGACATAAAATTAAGAGTACAGACTGGGGAGGAACTGAAAGAAGGGTTGATTGTGATCAAATGATACTCCTATTGATGGAGGTGTGGGTAAGCCAGTCTCAAAATTGCGAGCATGGGAGATCTATCGCCATTACACATCTGTCTTGTGATAGCATAAGTGGAGAAGATTTGTTCTTGCCCCTCCCCAGCCCAGCAACACTTGAAGCAGGTGAGAGAGTTGACTCTGAGTTCATAAAAGTGGTAGAGCTATTCCTGCCCTCCACCAGCTGCAACAACACACTTGAAGAATGACCTCTACATCTCACCTGGGCATCAAAGTAGAGCTGGCCAGCCCTGGAGGTGTACGTGTTGGAGAACCAATCTTGAAAATGTGACAAGAGAGCTGACCCCACTCCTTGCTTATTTATATGAGGTATGAACTATCCAGGGCAATCCTATAGACCTCATCCTGGTGGTGAAGATAGGGAGAGCTAGTGGGTTAACCAGGTCCATAACCTGGATTACCTATTCACACACCCCAACATGCACTCCATCTGTGATCTGCTGAAGCATGTGTGGAAGTCATGGGTGTGGAGTTGCAGTCTGTCCTATGAACCCAGAGGTGCAGGATCTCCATGAAATAGGGCAGCTAGAGGATGTCCAAGGCAAATCTCAATGAGGGTCTAGCACTGCTAGAGTACTGGAGACCAGGAGCCTTTAACCAGACAAATGACTCTTTGTATGTATGGAAAGGTTTACTGTGAGTCACTAAGTCACACTGCAGCTTCCATGATGAGATATTTCTCTTTGTCTCTTTTTTTCTTAAATTTTATTTTGCTTTATTCTGTGGGAAAGGAAGATAGCATGATGTGAAATACGCAAAGAATAAATAAAAATATTTTTTTAAAATGATGTTATACTAAACTTTCAAAAAACTAATAAAATATTTTGCAGATAGATAGATAGATAGATAGATAGATAGATGACAGATAGATAAATAGATCTTCACATAGATTAGGTACAATGGACTGAAATTTCTATGAAGAAGTGGAAAGGGCATATCTAAGAGGTAAGTATGTAAAGGCAAGACTACTAAGAAGTTATTTAATGATGTAAATGCATGGAGATGTGTAGCAAGAATAAGAGGATAATGACAGGAGTGGTGGTACATGCCTTTAATCCTGCCTCAATGGAGGCAGAGGCAGGTAGATCTCTGTGATTAGGAGGCCAACCTGGTCTATGAAACAAGTTTTAAGACATATTGAGTTACAAAAAATAACAAAACAACAACAAAACACGTAATAAAATAAAATAAACACGGATATTTAGTTGGTCAAGCAGACTGTTGTGATTAAACTAAGTTGACAAAAAATCAAAACAAAAGACTCATACATGAAACAGGAACTTGAGGGGGTAGAGTAGTGGTGGACAAGAGTGAGTGCCAAAAAGTAGAGGATGGGAGGTGAGAATAACCAGAATACACTATGTGCATTTATGAAAATTGAGCAAATATTTCAAATGAAAATAAATTTAAAAGGGGCTGAAATCATGTCTTCTCAGCAGCTAAGAGCACATACTGGATTTACAGAGGACCTGTGTTCAGTTCTCTGCACCTACTTTAAGTGGATTGCAACTGTCTTCAATAACAGTCATAGAGGATCTGACATCTTTTCTGGTCTTTATATCCATACTGTCATACATCTCCATTGCTCCCACCACATACACACACACATACACACACACACACACACACACACACACACACACACACAGAGAGAGAGAGAGAGAGAGAGAGAGAGAGGCATAAACATACACATAATTTAAAATAAAACAAAAATAATGAATAAATAAACATGAAAATATATTTTGGTAACAGGAAAGTGAAAAGAGAGAAATAACAAAGATGATTCATATATTAAGTGATACAGCACCAGGGACTGTATATTCCTAGATCTCTCCATGAAAATAATTGCAGTAATTGCTAGTTTGTGAGTAAATGTCTCAACATATTATTTCAGAATGACATAAACTAAAAAAGAATCAAATCATCTTTTGAAAGTAGGTGATAAAAACAAGTAAAAAGTAGTATTTGTAAATTTTAATTTCATATTCATGGATGTCAAATTTTCAGTAAGAATAAAGAATTGGTAAATCTATAGGGGTGTTTTTTAATGATGATTAAATTTTTTTCTACAGTAAAATGATCGTAGCTGTGACTATTTCATCTTTAGCTCCTGGTTTTCTTATATTGCTATGTCAGAGATGTTAAATAAGACAGGCTATAATCAGCCTTTAAGTCTCACTCTCAGACCTGCATGCATACACACACACACACACACATATTCACACACATATACACATACTCACATTATCACACACACACATCAAACTTGAAATATACTGGCTATTTGTTTGAAATCTGTAAGCAATATACAAATGTCAAGTACTAATATATGAGACAAAACATGTGTCTTAGTAACTTTACAGAAAGCCTTCCTTCTGAGAAATTATGTAATAAACATGTTACATAAGTATTATGAAAATACATAAAATTAGCAAATTTCTCAGTACATCATGTATTTTGAAAAGAAAAAAATGGCAATTGTTTTCTCAGCAGTAGGGTACTATAGATAGCTTGTCAGACCATTACTCTTTGTTCTGAGTCTTCTTTTTGAACTAAAACAGTAGACAATGTAAATGACATAGTTTCCATGACGTTACACTGTTGCACAATGATTAATCATCATGAATCTAAGTTAAGATCCAGCCATAAGGAATTTGTCTTCACCCATGTAATATGATTAATAGGTTGTATGGCTGAGGTGCACTGTGAAAAGTAAATAAAAAGCTGCAGAACTAGAGAGTAGGCTGTGGAATAACATAAAAAGGTAAAGGAAAGAGGAACTTGGCTATAAAATTTTTAGTTACATGGTTAAAGAAATCACTAATATAAGTCGATTATACGAGATCACAAAAGAAAAATATATTTGAAACTGTAAAATTATAAGAATAAATTCCATTTTTATTTTATTTTATTTTAAAAAAATAAAGTCTCATTTTTTTAATCCATGTATCGCCTTGTTCAAACTCTCTTTTCCCTTCACACACCACCCGGTCACTCTCTCTTCTCCTGATCTCCTCAACTCCTCCCCACAAAGGGCAGGAAGTCCCAAGGTGGCTCTCATCGACTGCAGGCAGTTCTGATTTTCTCATACCAATATCAAGACTGGGTCAGATGTTCCTCTGGAGGGAATGGGCTCCAAGGTGCCAGTCCAAGTCGCTTCTGATTCCAAGCTGTTCAGTAGTTGTGGTTTGCAGCTTGAGTGTTATTCGCTTTTAGTTTAAAGTCCACTCATGAGTGAGTACATCCCCTGCTTATCTTTCTGGGTTTATGATACCTCACTCTGGAGGATGTTGTCCAAAATCATCTATTTGCCTGTGAATTTTAGGATATTATTTTTTCTTACTGCTGAGTAGTACTACATTGTGTAGATGTACCACAGTTTGTTAATCCATGCTTCATTTGAGCATCATCTAGGTTGTTTCCAGGTTCTTGCTATTATGAATAATGCTGTTATGAACATAATTGAGCTTATGCTTTTGGGGTCCAAATGTGCATCTTTTGGGTATATGCCCAATAGTGGTATTGCTGTATCCTTGGGAAGATTAATTTCCAGGTTTCTGAGAAACCACTATACTGCTTTCCAGAGTGACTGAGCAAGCTTGAACTCCCACCAACAATGGAGGAGTGTTCCCATTGCTCTGCATCCTCTCCAGCATAGGATGTCATCTGTGTTTTTAATCTTAGCCATTCTGACTGGTGTAAGGTGGTATCTCAAATTTGTTATGATTGGCATTTTTCTGATGGCTAAAGATGTTGAGCACTTTTTCAAGTGTCTTTCATACATTTTTAATTCTCCTGCTGAGAAATTCCTTTTTAGTTCTGAACTTCATTATTTAATTGGGATATTTAGGGCTTTGGGTGCAAGTTTCTTGAGTTCTCTCTATTTTTTAGAGATCAGTCCTTCATCACTTGTGGGGTTGGTGAAAATCTTTTCCCATTCTGTAGGCTGTCATTTTGTCTTATTGACTGTGTCCTTCGCTTTAAGGAAGCTTCTCAGTTTCAGGAAGTCTCACTTACTGATTGTTGTTCTTAGTGTCTGTACTACTGGTATTATATTTAGAAAGTGATCACCTATGCCAATGCTTTGGAGGGTATTTTGCAATTTCTGTTCTGTCAAATTCAGAGTGGCTGGGTTTATGTTGAGGTCTTTGATCCACTTGGATTTGAGTATGTAAAATTTGATGTGGGGTTTGAGCTATAGTGGTGTTTCTTTTACATATACAGGTACCCTTATATTAGGGACATAAATATTCAGGATTGAAATCTCCTCTTGACCAATTTTTCCTGAGATGAATAAGTAATGTTCATTCTGGTCTCTTTTAATTGATTTTAGTTTGAAGTCTACTTTGTTAGATATTAGGATGACAATATCAGCTTATTTCTTGGGGCTATTTGCTTGGAAAATCTTTTCCCAACGCTTTATATTTGTGGTTGAGGTGTGTTTCTTGTATGCAGCAGAAGGATGACTTCTGTTTTTGTATCCATCATGTTAGAGTGTGTCTTTTTATAGGTGAATTGAGTCTGTTGATATTAAGGAATATCAATAACCGATGATTGTTATTTCCTGTTATTTTTGGTGGTTCATTGTATGTATTTCATTTCTTTGGGTTTTTCTTCTGTGTGATTATGGATTATTTGTAGTGTTATGGGTGTATCTTGGATCTTTAGGTTGGAGTTTTCTCTCTAGTGCTTTCTGAAGAGCTGGATTTATGGATAGATATTGTTTAAATCTGATTTTGTCCTGAAATATTTTGCTTACTCCATCTATGGTGATTGATAGTTTTTCTGGATATAGTAGTCTGGGTGGGCAGTCATGATCTTTTCATGTCTGTATAATATCTGACTAGGAACTTCTTGCTTTCATTGTTTTCATTTAATAGTCTGGTGTTATTCTGATGGGTCTGCCTTTATTGATAATAAGTTGGTTCTTTTCTTTTACAGCTCTTAAAATTCTTTCTTTGTTCTGTATATTTTGTGTCTTGATTATTATATGGTGGGCAGAGTTTTGGGGAGGTCTAATCTATTTGGAGTTCTGTAAGCTTTTTGTATCTTTATAGGCATTTCCTTCTTTAGGTTGGAAAGTTTCTTCTATGGTTTTATTGAATACATTATCTGTACATTAAGCTAGTATTATTCTCCTTCTTCTATTCCTATTATTCTCAGGTTAGGTCTTTTCATGGTGTCCCAAATTTCCTGAGTGTTTTGTGTTATGGCTTTTTTGGTTTTAGTGTTTTCTTTGACTGATGTATATCTATTTGAGTCTTTCACTTCAGAGATTCTCTCTTCCATCCCTTAGAATCTGTTGCTTATACTTGTATCTGTGGTTCTGGGTCTTTTTTTCACATTATCTATTTCCAATTTTGTCTTGATTTGTGCCTTTTTATTGATTCTATTTCAATTTTTACATCCTAGAACATTTCTTTGATTTGTTGGGGGTTTTTTCTTCATTTTCTTTCATTGATTTTTTCATCTCTTCCAATTTTTTGTTTATATTTTTTCTATGTCTTTAAGGGAATTTTTTATATTCTTTTTTTAAGGCTTCTATAATCTTCATTAAGTTGCTTTTTATGTTGTTTTCTTTTGTTTCCACTTCATTACTCTGTTCAGGTCTTGGTGTTGTGGAACATCTTGTGATGTTTCCTTGTTGCTCTTTATATTGATATAATTATACTTGCACTGGCGTCTGTCCATTGCTTCTGTGGTTCATTCTTAGTCAGTTGCTAGTCAGTTGTGGCTAGAGTGCTTGTGTGTCTCCTGTCTGCTCTGAACATGGGTTTTTGATGGTCCCTGACTCTGTTCTAGACACCAGTTTGCATTTCTATGGTGTCTGTCTGTCTATGATGTAGCAGCTCACCCTGAAGGTAGGGCCCAGCCATGGAGGTCCCTCCTGCTATGTGTATTGCTGGAGAGGGCCTGTCTGCTAGCAAAAGTGTGCAATCAGAACCATGGGTGTGACTCTTGCCCAGGAGAAGGATTCTTCATGTGGGCTAACCATGAGCTGAAATATGCTCACCTTTGAGTCCACTCTGGATGCAGGTCTGCATTTTAAAGTGTCTGTCTGTCTCAACTTCCATTATTTGTTTTCTAATTGATAGCTACCAATACCCACTATTGTAGCACAATAAGTTTCATATTTTTTTAAATCAGACTCTTGCAAAAAGAATGATGCCATTTATTCAGCAGTGCTAAGGGTTACTCAAAGATTTACATTATCAGTCATCAAAATAAAGCCACTCTTCAAGTACCAGGAAAATTAAATCTGTAACATTTAATTGGAAAATTTATGATGCCAGCCACTATAACCAGATATTCTAATATATTCCCCTTTAGGCATTGACTGAAGTATAATCCTGCATAGAAATAATGAGTACAAACTATGGTTTCTAGAACTTGCATATGGAATCATCAGAAAATTGGACTTTTCAAGGCAATTTAAAATTGATAATTCTACAGAGTAGGAATAAGAAAAATAACATGTTGGCAGGGCCTTTGCCCCTACAAAAGTTGTAGGTGAAGATCTTTTCTGATTTTTTTCTGCCTTCTTATGAGCCCAATCATGGTAGAACTTAGCTTCTGGACTATCACTCTCATCTATATCTGTAGACATGTGGAAGACCAATATATTTATTGTGAGACAGTGCTTTCTATATAGGGCAAGAAACTATACTCATAAAATCTCAATAATATAATCGCTGGAACAAGACCTGAACAATGACAACACCAGCTGGCTGCCATCTAGGGGAAGGAAAAGTCATAAGGACCCACTCACAGATGAAAAGCTACATGCATTTAATGTTTTCTGAGAGAGGAATAACTAACCTTTTACAAAAATGAGTCTGCTGATATATTATTAATTTATGGATGTCAGTTCTAGATTTATTTGGACAACAATGAACTCATATGGTTGGAGTTGTATATCAATATGTATATATAATACATAACAATAATAAAAAATAAAAAGTCATAAATTTGTCAGGGAGTGGCCATGCATGAAAAAAATGAGAGAGAAAAGAGAAGTGGAAATGATGTCAAATAGTAAGTATGCATGAAATCCTAAAATAGATAAACTTAAAAATAAATATAAGAAAGAAAAATATTAGAAAAATTTACATTGGAAATAAATAAATGTGTAAGACTAGTCAGAACTCATAAGTTAATAAAGAAAACATTCAAATATGAAGAGTCAGCCCTCACAATGAGAGAAAACAAATACACAGAGAGAGAGAGAGAGAAAATAATGTACAATAAACAAAGAAAAGATTTTAAATATATACAGCAATCACAAAAGCTCTAGAGAATGACCTGATGCAGTGGGTGGGGGAAGGGACCTTGAATAAGGATATACAAGGATAGAAAATGTGACTTCCTTATTCATAATAATAAAAAAGAAGGAAAAAAAGCTCTATAGTACAATAACTGTAATTTAGAAATTAATAAATGATCTGAAATATTTATCTTTTCGTTATTTATTTATTTATTTGGATTAAACACAATTGGCAAATTCTTAACCAAATTAAACAAAAAAGGGAAGACCTACTTCAATAAAACTAGAAATTGAAAAGCAAACATTATAACAGATATGAATTAAATTCCAGAAAATCATAAGGACATACATTTTAAATTTGTTTCAAATAAATTGAAGAATATGAAAAAACTGGTGAGTTTTTAGATAGCAAAATTAAACCTAAATTCAATGAATAATTTTAATAAAGGCATACTTTCTAACCTGCTTGAAATACTAATAAAATACTCCATACTAAAAATAAGAAACAACAAAAATAGAAACAAACACAAAAAATATGGACTTACTACAGAAAACTACTATAACTTAAAAAAACTAAGACAATTACATATCATATAATTCCATAAAACTTAAAAAATAAAAAAAAGCCTTTAAAAGTTACAAAGCCAGTGAAACACTGATAATAATCATAGTAATTATTTTTTCTTTTTTTCTTTATATTTCTAATTTGGTGTTTTTACATTATGCACCCCATCAAACTCAGTTATCAGACATCTCAGAATCATACCACCTCTTGTGACCTCCACATTTACAAAACCACCCATTAATGCTGCTTATTTACTTATGGGAGAATAATTAAACTCCCTGTGGCCAGACCCTTAAAAAAACAAGTCTTTCTTCACTGATACACCTGCCAGAGACCATGTAGAATGAGGCATTGTGTCATTTAGCTATGATCTAGCCTAGAGTCCTTGTGTACAATGACATCTCTCTCTTTTGATTTTTTTCTTAAAGGCCACTAATGATTGTGTATATCCCCTGCTTCTGTTTCTGGGATTGTGATACCTCACTCAGGAGGATATTGTCCACATCTATCCATTTGCCTTCAAATTTCAAAATATATTTTTTTCTTACTGCTGAGTAGTACACCATTGTGTAGATGTACCACAGCTTGCTAATCCATTCTTCGTTTGAGGGGCAACAAGATTGTTTCCAGGTTCTTGTTATTACAAATAATGTTGCTATGAACATAATTGAGCTAATGCTTTTGGGGTGTGAATGTGCATCTTTAGGGTGTATGCCTAAGTGTGGTATTGCTAGATCCTTGGGGACAATGATTCCAATTTTCTGAGAAAGTGCCATACTGCATTCCAAATTGGATGAACAAGTTTACACTCTGACCAACAATGGAGGAGTGTTCCCCTTGCTCTGCATCCTCTCCAGCATAGGTGTCATCTGTGCTTTTAATCATGGCCATTCTGACAGGTGAAAGGTGATATCTCCATGTTGTTTTGATTAACATTTCTCTGATGGCTAAAGATATTAAGTACTTTTTCATGTGCCTTTCAGTCATTTTTAATTCTTCTGCTGAGAGTTCCCTTTTTAGTTCTGAGCCCCATTTTTTAATTGGGTTATTGAAGGTTTTAGGCTCTAGTATCTTGAGTGCTCTATATATGTTAGAGATCAATCCTCTGTCACTAGTAGGGTTGGTAAAAAAATTTTTTCCCATTCTGTAGGCTGTTGCTGTGTTTTATTGACTGTGGCCTTGGCCTTACGGTAGGTTCTCAGTTTCAGGAGGACCCAGTTGTTGATTGTTGTTCTTAGTGATTGCACTACTGCTGTTATATTTAAAAAGTGATCACCAGTGCCAATGCATTGGAGGGTATTTCCCACTTTCTTTTGTATCAAGTTCAGTGAGGCTGGGTTTATGTTGAGGTCTTTGATCCACTTGGATTTGAGTTTTGTGCAGGGTGATAGGTATGAAACTATTTTCATTTTTCTACACACTACCAATGAGTTATGCCAACACCATTTGTTGAATATGCTATATTTTTTCCATTGAATATTTTTGGTCTCTTTGTCAAAAATCAAGTGTTTACACCCGCAGCTCCTGCTGCTCAGGGAATCTACTAGGAGCCCTACTGCGACCCTGAACTGAGTGAACTGAGCAAACCAACTGCAGGGGTCTCTGAGGGGCGGATTCGAACCCTGACCAGAGGTGAGGAGGGCTCGGCGGGCCTCAGCGCCTGTATCCTGGCCTGGGAGGGAGAGTTGACCTCACACTGCTTCCGGTTCC
>PVIH01031417.1:0-10843 GCA_004025045.1 Sigmodon hispidus | reverse complement strand
GGGATCATACCTATTTGGTGTTCTGTAAGCTTCTTGTATCTTTATAGGCATTTCCTTCTTCAGGTTAGGAAAGTTTTCTTCTATGATTTTATTGAAAACATTATCTGTGCCTTTGAGCTGGTATTCTTCTCCTTCTTCTATTCCTATTATTCTCAAATTAGGTCTTTTCATGGTGTCCCAGATTTCCTGAACATTTTGAATTATGCCTTTTTTAGTTTTACTATTTTCTTTGACTGATATATCTATTTGAGCTACTGAGTCTTCCACTTCAGAGATTCTATCTTCCATCTCTTGAACTCTGTTTGTTATACTTGTATCTGTGGTTCCAGCTTTTTTCTTCAGGTTTTCTATTTCCATCTTTACCTCATTTTGTGCCTTTTTTATTGCTTCCATTTCAGCTTTTAGTTCCTGGCATGTTTCTTTCACAGATTTGTTCATCTCTTCCAATTTTTTGTTTGTATTTTCTTCTATTTCTTTAAGGCTATTTTTCCTATCTTCTTTGAGAGCTTAGATGATCATCAAAAAGGAATTTTTGGTGTTTCCTTCTGTTTCCTCTTCATTGCTCAGTTCAGGTCTTGTATTTGTAAGATCGTCACTCTCTTCTGGAGTTACCATGTTGTTCTTTGTATTATTATGTAATTTTTTGCACTGACGTTTGCCCATGGCTTCAGTGGTTCACAATTAGATGGCTCCTGGTCAGTTGTGGCTCTCGGGCTTGTGTGCCTCCTGTCACCTCCCTGTGCATGGTCTGAATCTACCCTCTAGAGACCCCAGAAGTTATCTATTTGCTCAGTTCGAGGTCTAGGTGGGTAGCTGTGCAACTTCCCTCAGTAGCGGCTCTGGGCAGGGTCTGAGTCTGTCCTTCAGGGACCCCTGTAGTTTTATCTGTTCACTCAGTTGGAGTCGGGGTGGGTAGCCATGCAAATTCCCTCAGCAGGAGCTGTCGGTATGGTGATAGGCAGAGTTCATCTGCCCCTGCTACAGGTGTGCTGGTACTCTGCAGACATCACCTGGTCCCGAAAGCGGAAAGGGATCTGATGGGAGCTCAACTCTCCCTCCCTGGCAGGGATATAGGTGCTTGGGCCTGGTGACCCCTTCTCACCTCTAGGCTGGGTCTGAGTCTGTCCTTCAGGGACCCCTGTAGTTATCTGTTCACTCAGTTGGAGTCAGGGTGGGTAGCTGTGCAAATTCCCTCAGCAGGAGCTGTGGGTATGGTGACTGGCAGAGTTCTTGTTTGTGGTTTCATTGGTGATCTGGGTTTCTCAGGTTGGAGTTTTCCCTCTAGTTCTGTCTGTAGGGCCTGATTTGTGGATAGGTATTGTTTAAATCTGATTTTGCAGTGAAATATCTTGCTTACTCCATCTATGGTAATGGATAATTTTGCTGGGTGTAGTAATCTGGGTGGGCAGCCATGCTCTTTTAGTGTCTGTATAACTTGTGATCAGAACCTTCCTGCTTTCATTGTTTCCATTGAATATTCTGGTGTTATTCTGATGGATCTGCCTTTATAGGTTAGTTGGCGCCCTCTTTCCTTTGTAGCTCTTCATATTTTTTCTTTCTTCTTCGTATTTTTGGCTTGATATGTGATGAGCAAACTTTTTTAGGGTATCTAATCTATTTGGTGTTCTGTAAGCTTCTTGTAACTTCATATGCATTTCCTTCTTTAGGTTGGGAAAATTTTCTTCTGTGATTTTTTAAAATACATTGTATGTGCTTTTGAAATGCTATTAGTCTTCTATTCTTATTATACTCAGTTTTGGTCCTTTCATGTTGTCCCAAATTTCCTGGACATTTTGTGTTATGGCTTTTTTGGTTTTAGGGTTTTCTTTGAGTGATTTATCTAATTGCACTTTTTAGTCTTCTACTCCAGAGATTCTCTTCCATCTCTTGGATTCTATTGGTTATGCTTGTATCTATAGTTTGTTTCTTCAGATTCTCTATTTCCTTCTTTGCCTCGTTTTAATGCCTTTTTTATTGCTTCTATTTCAACTATTATTTCCTGGAATGTTTCTTTCATTTTTGGTTTTCTTTTTCTTGGTTTTCTTTCAAGGATTTGTTCATTTCTTCCAATTTTTTATTTGTATTTTCTTCTATTTCTTTTAGGGAATTTTTTTATATCCTCTTTTAAGGCTTCTGCAATCTTCGTACAGGTGTTTGTAATGTTGTTTCCTCTTCATCGCTCTGTTCCAGTCTTGGTGTTGTAGTGCCACCAGCTTCTTCTAGTTGTGCTTTGTTGCTATTTATATTGTTATATACATTCTTTCAGTGGCATCATTGCTTCCTTGTTTCACTCTTAGGTCTTTGTTGGAATTTAGCCAGTTGTGGCTACAGGGGTTGTGTGTCTCCTCTCTGCTCTGGATATGAAGTCTGCACAATCTCTTACTCTTCTCAGACCACAAGGTCCACGCTGTCAGAAGATGTCCATCTGTGATGAAACAGCTTCCCTTGGAGGCAGGACCTGGCAATCAGCTAAGTGTCCCCAGGGATTGCTAGGGAAGCTTTCTCCCAGCTTTGGTTTAGGGCAGGACTGGGCATGGGATCAGATCTGGGACTCTGTCTCTGGCCTCTGCAATGAGGTCTTTGGGAGGCCTAGGAGCTGGACCCTGCTCACCTCTCCACTCTGAACAATGAGTCTGCACCCTTTGGAGAGACATCCATCAGTAACTCTGCTCTGGACATGCGGTCTGAGCAGTTTGGAGAGACTTTTGTCTGTCAAGAATAGGTTTCTTTTACCCATTAAATAACTAAGTGATGAAACTTAGAGTTTATTATTGCTATTAGAGTTATTCAAAAGAGTAAAGACTGAAAATGTTCATCCATTGAAGATATAACATATTTTCTTTTCTTCTTTTCCTCCTTTTCCTTGTCCTAGCTATTTTTATTCCTTTTTGTTTTTCTCTTTTCCTTTTTTCTGTTTTTTATCTTCCCTTTTTCCTCCCTTCCTTGCTTCCTCCCTCCCTTCCTTTCTCCCTCCTGCCCTCCATCCATTCTTCTCTTTTGTTTTCTTTCTTTTATGTTGATGTATATTTGTCTTATTATTTATATGTATGTGTACCATGTGTGTGCAGGTTCTCTGAACAGAAGCATTTGAAGCCTGAAACTGGAGTTACATGTGACTGTGAGCTACCTAATGTGGGTGCTGGGAACTGGACTAAGTTCTCTCAAAAATGACAAGAGATCCTAAACACAGAGCCGGATAATTATTTTGTGCAATGCTTGACTTTTTTCCTTTTTCTAGAACTATGTAAATAAGATTTTAGTATAATTGTCTTTTTCTAAATAGTATTCATTTCATATAAGTAGGGTAATTCAAGAGCTTCATATATCCTGAACAGTAGGGGTTAGGGTTAGGTAAGGATTAAGGTTATTCTGAACACTATAAATTTGGGAATAAATGTAAATAAAATATATTGTATATTTTAAACAAACTGATAGAAAAAGATAAATATGCAAAAAGCATCATTATAATTTTAAGAATGTTTTCAGCATAAAATTTAGTTTGAACAAGCCAAAAAAATTCATTTTCTATTTATTTGACCAAATCAAGTTATTATAAATCATTTTAATTATTGCATAAAATTATATAAAATAATGGATTTTATACTCACTCTCTCATACATACACACGCATGCATATATAGTATTTTAATATTAATTTCCATATCATCATTTTTACTTATTCTCTCATTTCTCCTGATATTTTTAATCCTAAACAATTCCCTTTTTAACTTCTACATTTTGGGCGGCTTTGTAAATGGGGAACTCATAAGACTGGGCATGAATCTGAGAGATCTGATAGGTGAGTTTGAAGGGGTACATGATGTAAAATCACCAAATAATAAAGATATATACATATATAATAAAATAAAATAAAAAATCTACATTTAAGAAAGAATCTAGACTGTATGTATTTGAGAAAACATGCATTATTCATGATCTTAGATAATGCCAGTTAGTATGGTGGTCTCCACTATATGGAAATAATAGGATGTTGTGTTTTATGACTGAATTTAATTTATATATATATATTACATTTTTGAAAATCCATTCATCTGTTGATGGCTGCTTGGACTGATTTCATAAATATATTGGTGGATGATGTTCCATCTGAATAAACCCACTTACATTTTTTCCTCTATTCCTATTTGAAACTAATTTACAGACTCTAAACATGTAAGTAGTTCAACTCTTTAAAGCAGGCACAGAATCGGGCTTTGAAGTATTCAATTCTATCCTTAGTTCTTAGAGCTATAGCTCTTGAAGTTCTCCACATAAAAGTCACAGGTATGGGAAGTTGCCACCATGGTTTCTCACCAGTCCTCACTCCAAACAGTGTTGCAGTAGTGTTTCAGTAAAATCACAGGTCCTACCATCACATACTCAGCCATGACTGCCAGGGATCTTACAGGCTGTCAGTTCAGACCCAAGGTTGTAAATTCAGAAGTATTAGTGATTATGCCCCTTTTCTACAAGTAAGTATTCTCTGAATCTTGAATGCTTTACCATGTCCTTCCCAGTAATTATGCCTTATCTCCCTGACACTTCCCTTCTCCTGAAATCTGTACTGCATTTCCATTCCTAGAAGGCTTCCCTTCGCTGTGCTCTTGCCTTTCCCTTTCCATAGCAATTATTTCTAGAAAGGATAAAATGATCTTTATCGGTATTATACAATATTTGTATCTGAAGATTATTTATCAACTTTATAAAGGAGGGCTAAAAAGATTATACTCTTATCAGGGTGTACATCTCCTCTGAGAACATACAGATCAACAAGGGAAGGATGTGGTGATCAACCTTATTTAACAAAACCACTTCAAAAAAGACCACAGAGAAAATATGAATGGATGATAAAATTTTTATTTTTAACCTTTTTTATTAATTAATTAATTAATATCTTGACCATTTCCTTCTACCACTTCTCCTGTCACCATGGGCAACAGAAAAGCATGGTATATCAAGCTGCCATAAAACCAAGCATCTACCCCTGTATTCATGCTGGGCAAAGCAATTCAGCATGAGGGGTAGGTTCCCAATGAATTTAAATATTAATGTGTCTTGGAAAGGCTGACATGCTATTCAGCCAGTGAAAACTGGCTGAATAGTGTACTTGATTGAAACAAATGAACCTCAAAGTACATTTTGGAAATGATAAATCATTCAGAGTTGTTGATATTGGAATCTAAGTAGAGAATAAGATGTATTGTCAGCCATATGCTAAACTATGAGTCGTGAAAGAATTTTAAGTGCTTTTCTCATAATCCTTTTGTCAACATAATAGCTAATGAACTTAATGCTTTCAATAAAAACTTTTCTGTGGTTATCTAGCTGTATTTTTGTTGCTGTGAGAGTGTGGGGGAGTGATATGTTTGTACTGGTGCTGGCCTATTGGTGCCTCAGTGGTATATAGTGAAGTCAAAGGGTAGCATTGGGGAGTTGGTTTTTACCTTTCATCTTGTCAACTCAGGTGATTTCCATAAGCATTCCAGGATTACAGTGTGTTCCCTTTCCTTTAACTCTTTCACCTGTGTTCCTGGATCAGATACAGCTTTTCAGGCTTGTGTGGCATGTGCTTTTGTCTGTTGAGTCTATACTGAAACTTTGAACAACTCTGCAATAGTATGGTTGCTGTTTCTTGAAGGGTTTTAATAGGTGAATTTATTATTCTAAGTAGGAGAAATATAAACTAAAATGTTTCAACTATATATGGAATATATACCTACTTCTTTATCATGTTTTAAGTTTTCCTGTGTATTCAAAAATACAGGTTAATTAATCCTAAATATTATTTTCTGTACTAGACCATAACTGCTATGTACATTCAGGTCAGTTGCTTTATTTCTTAGCTGTGGTTTGTATCTTTTATCCAACAGCCCTTTCTAGAGAAAAGAACCCAGGTTTTTCAAAATCAGCTCCTTTCCTCAAAGCTCTATAACAATAGGGCTGGATGTAATTGACATTAACTTTCTGAGTATCTTTAGTTGGCTTAAATCTTGATTTGGCCTCTTTGTTGACCTCCTATACCTAACTAGGTTTCATGTTAGGAATTCTCTTTTGAACTTTCGAGCCAAATCTCTATTTTCCTCCCACACTGATTGAAATTTATTGGGAGTATTACACACACTCACTGGCTGAAAGAGCTATCAATATTCTCTCTGTAGACAGGATCATGACTATATATAGTTTCAGATTCTTCAAAGAGTGTGCATGCATTTCTTTTCATTTATTTTTAAAATGGTCCTATGCAGGAAGGTAAAGATCCAGAGATATGTGATGGCTTTTCTAAGCTAGCAACACATTTTTTTAGCATCCTAAGCAATACAAGGCCAAGTATTTCCTTGTTAAGCATATAAAGTTCCAGTGAAGCCTCTCTTCCTAGTTACCAGTGCTCTAGGCTCCTTCTCAGGTTTAATACCTGCTGCTTTGCAGTATTTTTTTAAGCCTTTCCTCAGCACCAGTTCAGAAAACTAAGACTTAGAAGTCTGTTATGTCTTCTGGTTCATGACAATCTTGGCTGTTGTTACAATAGACTTAGCATATGGATATATCTCAAATTTAGTTTGGTAAAATATTTTGTCCCATAATTTGTAACTTTGGTGAACTTTCCACTAAAATATAATGAGAAAATTGGAAATTTGCACTTGTCTTTAAGAGGTAAATAATTCTGAACAAGTAAGAATCCTTGCTCTTTTCTATTATTGACACCACCACTGTTACCACCAACACCACTTCTGTATTACATTACAGAATCCCATGAACCATAGGACACTCAGCATACTTATAGCAGAAAACAAACTTAAATGTTAGCTTAGGGGATACTTACTGCCTTTGCTAAACTTTTATTACTGTGAGAAAACAACATGACTGAGTTAATTTATACAATAAAACATTTAATTTATGGCATACAGTTTCATAGCGTTAAAATCCGTGATGACAGAGCAAAGGCATGCTTTCAGGAACATCAGAGAGCTTACAAATTGTTCTGCAAATTAGACTCAGACAAATAGAGAGAAAGAGGAGGGTGGGGTGGTAAGAGTCATATACTTGCCCCACCCCCATCTACCTCCTCCAACAAGCACCTCCTAATTTTTCCCAGACTGTTCTATCTACTGGGGACCACATAATCAAACATATGAATTTATGGAGGCTGTGTGTGTCCCTCTGTAAGCTGCACACTCAGTCAAAGATGATGGCTTCACTGAATAGAGGAGGACTGGTCTTCTGTCAAGGGTCAAGGAGTAGCTACAGTCCCCTACTCAAACCTCCAGACAAACTCTCACAGATATTCTCTTTCAAACTGCCATGGTCACATAGACCTGGGCTAACACTGCCCCCAAAATGCTTCAATGTTACAATGATTTATATAAGATAGGAAACTTAAATATTTTTTGGTGTTGTACAGTTAAGTTGTTGGTTTTTTAAACTATTTTTAGTTGATCTAGTATTTATGATAAGATAAAGGTCTATTTTCCTTCTGAATGGGAAATCTAAATTTCCAGCACTGTTGAAGATATTGTCCTTCCTTGGTTGAGTACTGTTAAGATATTTTAAAGTAATTGATTATGGTTGTAAGTATTTATTTCTGGTCTCTACACTATTTTACTCTTCTCTGTGTATTTATTGCCTGCACAAGATAGTTTTTTGATATAGTTTTATTAAGAGACCTTGAATAAGGATATATAGGGAAAGCTGAACACAAAGAAAATATATGTGTAGCAATCTTATTTGTATTTCTACCCTTGATAAGCCATGCTTATGATTCTTATCCTCTGTATAGTTATTGTTAACTCTTCTGCATTTTAAATTCTTTTTACTGTTTTTTTTGATAAATACAAAATAAAGAAGGAAAAAATATAAAAAAAATAAATAAATATTTTTAAATATAATAATTTGATATCTTCAGGTTATTTTTGGGGGGAGGTCAGAGTTACTTTAGACATTCAGAATTTTCTCTTGTCCTATAGGAATTTGAATATGCTCATTTTTTTCTGTGATGAGTAATGCTAATTTCATAGGGTATATGGATTTATTTGTCTGTGTCATTTAGAAATATCTGTATTTTCAATCCATGATTACGGTATCCAGTTATACTTATTAGTAATTCTTTTTATCACTATTTAGCAGCTACTTTTATTCAGAAAAGCTTATAATTTTTTCCAATATAGACAAACCTAGAACACAATATTCAGTAGAATAAGCAAGACTTAAGATACAAACACTGTAAAATCTCTATTATGTGTACAATTTAATGAATTAAAACCATAGGAGCATAATGGAGAATGATGTTACTATTGTTTTGGAGTTGGTATACATAGGCAAGAGAACATTAGTGAGAATTCAAAGAAATATTTTCTGACATTTTATTGTACAGCCCCAAATTAAACTTAATGATAATGTGTCATACACTTAAAAGTGTGAGAAAAGATTTAGGATATCTTTGAAACAAATCACTAGATGACACCTATGCTAATCAGCCTGATTCAAGTATTCCATAATGCATGCAAATATCAAAACACCACCTTGTAATCTATAAATATGCAATTATTTCTTAGTTACAAATACAATTCTAAATATAGTACTCATGTAAAAATTTATCAAAAAATAACAAGAAAAAATCATTAATGTCATGTTTATTCAACTCTTGTTTCGACAGTCATGTTAGTGAGACATTAAGAATGCAATTTCTGACATTTTTATGGACAAAGTATCATAGAAAACTCCCTGTTTTACTGGATCTTACAATCATTATACCCCTCTTCTGAGATTCCCCCTGACTTGTCTGCAGCAGGAAGAAATATGTTTCCCTAATGAAGAGGGTACTTATTGGTTATCCATTACTAAATGGTCAGCTTTGAAGACATACATATTCTAATAATGATACACACTCTGAGAGCATATATTTATGTATTTATTACACACATATACACATATGTGTGTTATAAAGTATGTGTAACAATAACTAATCGAAAAAGAGATCATGAATTTGAAAGAGACTAACGATGGTTATATGGAGTAAAGATGCTTATATGCTGGTAGGAGGAAGGGGAATGGAGAGATGATGTAATTATAATATAACCTAAAAAAAAGAAGATTTTTAATTTTGCAGCCAGCTAAATACCCTACTTAGCAAGAAGAACTTTAAAACAGGGGCAGCCTAAGGGTGATCATGTACTTACCAATTATTGTAGTTTTAAATATATTTTTCTGATTATATTTCAAGATTACAATTGAATATTTCTTGTTGTTGTTCAAATATAGCTTCATTGTTTCTTTGCTGTTCTTTATTAATGTGTTTGATAATGTTCTATCAATGCAATAAAGACATTTTGGAATAGTATATAAAATAAAAGAAAATTGAAACAATGTTAAAACATAAAATTCAAGGGACTAAATTACAATTAACACTTTTCTGAGGTTAGTCCATAATTTAAAAGCCTTTGATTGAATAGGAAATTAGAGAGATTCTTTTGCAAATTTTTATGTCCTGAGGGGCTCTCAAGTCCAAAGATTTAGCTATCTCTGATGTTTTGTCTCACTTGGTTTCTTATTGTTGGCAACATTCAGGTTACTATGCCCCCAAAGGTGGAGTCATCTTTAATTTCTGTCTGTGCAATACTGTCATGTTCTAGACAAAGAGAAATTCTGATATTTTTAAGATTGTAATACTATCTCTTCTGCTTATATTTCTACTATATCTCAAATCAACTCTCTCATATTCATATGTGTTGACAGTGCTCCCGACATGTATCATAGACTGACAAATCTCCCAGTGCCATGTACATGGAATTTCCCTTTCAATGGTTGGTTAGGGTAGACTAAGTGACCCCAAACATTACAGACTATTGGTAAAATCTTTGGTTGCTTCTCGGATGTTGAAGTTAACACTTTATTCCAGAAGACACCTCAGTCTTCGAATGAAGAATTTGAATGATTCCAATGGGATCTAGCCTGAAAGACTCCATCCTGAGTTCTAGATTCTGTAATAGCAAAAAATACTAAGCAAGCTGCAAAGATGAAAAAAATGTTTAATAGTCCTCACCAGCTGCAGCACCTATGAACCACAACAATGACCAGCACAGCAAGATATTCATAAAAGTACAATAAGTGGTACTCACATATTGGTGGCAACCAACAGTTGTCCAATGGATCTTAAGACCTATTCAATAGGATGAGAATCACACAGGGTACTAAGAAATCCAGCCAAACTCCTGGGCTACTGATTTCATTGACCTTAAAAAAGAGCCTATCTTAGCTACTTTGCTAGACCCACATAATTTCTGGCTACATTTTAAAACTTATACTCATACCCACAGATAAGTGAATCTTATCTGCATACCCCTGCCCCATGAAAGAAAGTTCTCTTTACATCAAATGGAGGTCATCCCAGAAAACCACAACTGGTGACAATGCAGAGATCAAAGGATCAAAATAAACCCAGCCTTAATGGATACATCCACATCACAAATCCTATATCTATAGCTCAGAGAACATCATAGAGGATGTAGTAATAAGTGTCTAAAAATCAGAACATAGGAAGTTTCTGTGAAACAATATCCCTTAGAAATATCTTCATAAACAATAACAGAACAATAGAAGTGTTAAGATAGCATTGCTTCCGGTTCCACCACCGGGACCTGTGCTCTCTGTGGCGTCCCAGCGCACTCTGGAGCAGGGGCTGCTGAACTCTGCACCTGGCCACACCCACAGCTGCTGCTGAGGGAATCTGAAAGGCTCCCTACTACGCCCCCGAACTGAGCGAACTGAGCAAACCAACTGCAGGGGTCTCTGAGGGGCGGATTCGAACCCTGACCAGAGGTGAGGAGGGTTCGGCAGGCCTCAGTGCCTGT
>PVIH01031416.1:0-10846 GCA_004025045.1 Sigmodon hispidus | reverse complement strand
AAAATGGAAAGCTCTCCCATGTTCCTGGATTGGTAGGATCAACATAGTAAAAATGGCAATTCTACCAAAGGCAATCTACAGATTCAATGCACTGCCTATCAAAATCCCAACACAATATTTTTTGGACCTTGAAAGAACAATACTCAATTTCATTTGGAATAACAGGAAAGCCAGAATTGCCAAAACAATTTTACTCAACTAAAGAACCTCAGGAGGTATCACCATCCCTGACTTCAAGCTATACTATAGAGCTACAGTAATAAAAACAGCCTGGTACTGCCATAAAAACAGACTTGTGGAACAATGGAATAGAATTGAGGATCCAGACATTAACCCAAAAACCTATGAACACCTGATTTTTGACAAAGAGGCCCAAAACATTCAATGGAAAAAAGATAGTATATTTAACAAATGGTGTTGGCATAACTGGGAGGAAGTGTGTAGAAAAATGCAAATAGATCTGAGCCTGTCACCCTGCACAAAACTCAAATCCAAGTGGATCAAAGACCTCAACTTAAACCCAGCCACTTTGAACGTGAAAGAAAGGAAAGTGGGAAATACACTTATACAAATTGGCACAGGCCACCACTTCCTAAATATAACACCAGTGGCACAGGCACTAAGACCAACAACCAATAAGTGAGATCTCTTGAAGCTGGGAAGCTTCTGCAAAGCCAAGGACACTGTCAATAGGACAAAATGACAGCCTACAGAATGGGAAAAGATTTTCACCAACCCTACAAGTGATAGAGGACTGATCTCTAAGATATATAAAGAGCTCAAGAATTTAGATCCCAAAACTTTGAATAACCCTATCAAAAAATGGGATTCAGATCTAAAAAGGGAATTCTCAGCAGAGGAACTACGAATGACTGAAAGGCACTCGAAAAAGTGCTCTTCATCTTTAGCCATCAGAAAAATGCAAATCAAAATAACTTTGAGATACCACCTAACACCTGTTAGATTGGTTAAGATAAAAGGCACAGAGGACAGCCTATGCTGGAGAGGATGCGGAGCAAGGGGAACACTCCTCCATTGTTGGTGGGAGTGTAAGCTTGTTCAGCCACTTTGGAATGCAATATGGAGGTTTCTCAGAAAATTGAGAATCAATCTCCCCAAGGACCCAGCAATACCACTTCTGGGTGTATACTCTAAAGAGGCACATTCACACTCCAAAGGTATTAGCTCAACTATGTTCATAGCAGCATTATTTGTAATAGCAAGAACCTGGAAACAACCTAGATGTCCCTCAACTGATGAATGGATTAACAAACTGTGGTACATCTACACAATGGAATACTACTCAGCAGTAAGAAAAAATGATATTCCAAAATTCGCAGGCCAATGGATGGATTTGGAGAATATCCTCCTGAGCAAGTATCACAAACTCAGAGAGATAAGCAGGGGATGTACTCACTCACTAGTGGTCTCTAAACAAACAAACAAGAAAAAAAGCCAAACATGCCCAAGCGGCATACCACAACTACTGAACAGCTTGGTATCAGAAACACCCTGGACTGACCCTTCAAACCCCAGTCCAACTATAGGAACACCTGACTCACTCTTGAGGGAGGGGGGACAAAACTGGATTTGGCCAGGAGTGGAGACTGATCCAAGCATTATTGGGTCAGTGGGACCATAGGACTGTCTGCTCCCTGCCCAGGGAAGGGATGGGAAGTTGAAGAGAAGAAAAATGACTAGCTGTGGTGGGAGGGGTAAGAGACCTTGAATAAGGATATACAGGGATGGGAAAAAAAATTCAGAGGGAAACCTGAACACAAAGAAAATATATGTGTAGCAATCTTATTTGCATTTCTACCCTTGATAAGCCATGCTTATGATTCTTATCCTCTGTATAGTTATTGTTAACTCTTCTGCATTTTAAATTCTTTTTACTGTTTTTTTTTGATAAATACAAAATAAAGGAGAAAAAAAAGAATATAAAGGAATGTAGAATGGATCTAAGAAGAGCTGGAGCTGGTGGGTGGAGAAGCAGTGTCTATAATCAAAATACACTGTATGAAAATTTCTAACAATTATTGTTTTAAAAAACAATAAAACAAATGTCTCATCAAAAAAAAAAAGAAGACTGGGAGTATCTCTGCTGTCTTGCTCCACATTTTATAGCAGCTATGCTTTGTAATAAAACATAATGTTTCTCCATAAACTATACAACTAGGTACAGAATGAGAATAGCCTAGTCTAGTAGACTTTAATTTATCTATAACTTCTAAAATTGTCTGAAAAATAATAACTTTCTCTTTAAATTTCTATTAAAAGTTTACTGACAATTCTTAAGAATAATCTGTGAATATACTTTTTGAAGTTTAAATATAATTTAATTACATAATTTCCCTTTTTCTTTTTCAACCTTTCTCTTTAAAAATTCATGATCTCTATTTGTTTAATGCTTATTGCACATATATATGCATATATTACTAAATAAATTAATGTAACCTGCTTTGTCTGTATAATGTTACCTGCATGTGTATGATTTCAAGACTGACCACTTAATATTGGATGACCAGCTGATATGCTCTTCCTTGAAAAAGACTACTTCTTCCACTCTCAGGATTCTTTTAGTGTCTCTAGTTCCTTTCTGATTTTCACATTAGCATGTTTACTCATATCATCCTTGTTCAAATATTTTTAAAGCAGTTATATTAATGAAACTGTAGCTTCTGACATTTCTAGGAGACAAAATTTCCCATCAAACCTTCTTTTTCTCTGGCTCTTACAATCTTTACACCCTCCTTTCCACTATGATCCTTGAGGTGGCATTATGTTGTAGATTAGGACTGGTCACCATATGTTCAACTATTTCCTATATTTGGATTGGCTATTTTGCTGTAATGGTCTCAGTCTGTCATAAAAAGATGTCTTCTTAATGAAGGGTGAGACATTTTCTTATCTGTAAGTGTAAGAATATGTAGTATCACAAATGAGACTCAGAGCCAGTTACCGGGGGAAGGTGGAAATATCAGAGAGAGGAAGCACCACAGTCAATTCTCACCCAGCTGTCTTGCAACTTTCTCAGCCTGGTCGCTTCTTCCAGTTGCTTCTGTTCTCTCTGGGTTTCTAAGAACCATTATATTCCCTATCCCATCCAGGTAAAGGCGTGTAGCCTTGAACTCACAGAAACAGAAGTTCTGTCTCTGGAGTTGTGGAATCAAGGGTGGAGGTCACCACTCCCAGCTCTCCCTGTACTGGGATTAAAGGTGTGTGTGACTGACTCAGCTGTTTATCTTTGTATTCAAGGTTTAAGAATTTCCTGACCTGTCTGCCTAGGATTTGACTGGGTGCTCTCTCCCCAATATTCATGTTTTATTAAATATGTAATATATATCCACAAGGAGAACTATTTAGAATGTAGTTATGGATTATGCTAGTTTAGTAAAATGGAAGTTGTAGGTTCTCAGCCTGGCCTTGAACTTGTGATCCTCTTACCTCTGCCTCCTTCAGCAAATCCTACCAGAATGAGCTACCACAACCAGCAAGTTGTGGGTTCTCTTTTAAACTCTATGACTTCATTAACCCCACATATTCAATTATGATTCTTGTATTAGACTTGATTTCTCTCTTGTTGAGTTAGCCTTGAGTCCAATTACAAAATTATTGGTTATCATTAAACTAAGTGTGCCACTACTATGCCCTCAATTCTTAAGGCCTTTTTTTTTTTTAGCAATTTATTTTTAATTGATGTCATTAAACATGAATTTTTGTCAGTTCAAAGGAAAATCATTCACTTATTATTCTAACCATTTTTCATTTGTTTTTAGACTTACAAAATATATATATATATGTAATATGAATTTTTGGATTTTATTTCACATTCTATCATACATATTTGAAATTTTATTTAGTATTTTAAGGATTTCATAAAGAAATGAATAATTAATAACTGTAATAAATTAAATCAATTTTAAATGCAGTAATACTAATTTTTAACATTATCTAGTAATACATAAGTACTAAGAAAAAAGAAAAGAGAGCAGTGATAATGAGTAATAACAGCAAGTTGCTTTTGGACATTGAATATAGAAATTAAAATAACTTGATAAATTAAATTTTTTCTAAAGATTAATCAGTAAGCTGAGCAATCAACCCTCTGTCAGTTAACTACATGAACTGAAGCCAGAATTACATTAATTACATTAATTAATTAATGTTCTGCTATGTCTAAACATTTTAGAGCAGTTATCTCTCTCTTCAGAGCAATTTTTGGGGAAAAGGTAGGCAAGTTTTACAAAACATTTTAAGAGGAGAAAACTGAGTCTTGGAATTTAATATTCTACATGGTCTCTCCTTTTCCATTAAATTGAGAGAGGTTTAAAAACAAGTGACTATGAAGAGCTAAATGGGTGAGCAGATGTGGCAAGCCTTGTCCAAGGTTGTTGTTAGTTTTGATTTTTAAACCATCATCCTTAAGAATTGTAATAACAACTAAAACTACAAAATGGAAATAAGCTAATAAGAAGGATTAAAATGCCAGTGTACTTTAATATAATTCACTTTATCTTGCAACCAAGAATAAGAAAATGATAATCTCTTCTGTGAGTTAATATTAATCCTGTCTCCTTACCCAGTAAAAATGTTTAATAGATTATATAAATCAAGTCCAGTAAAAAATCAACTTATTTAATATGTCTTTGAGGTAGTGTATATTGTAGTAATGTCGGTTCGAGCATTGCAGAGAAAAGGAATATATAAACATTGATTATTAATTATTCTAATATTAATAAATTATGTGAAAAGAATCCTGAATTATATGTTGGACTAGTGAATATATATAAAATCAGCTACTATAATTGAATATTCAACATATATTTTTAGTTTAATAATATAATTATATACTGCAAACTAATTTAAGAAGTTTCTGTTTTAAAAACTATTGAAGCCTAGTTGAATAGAGTTTGTTGGTAACACTGATTTCCTAAATTAGAGATGACAAATTTTGATTCTGAGTTAAGATAAGAACCACAAATTGTCTACTCTCTCCATAGTTGAATTTCCAACAATTTGACCATATATTATATTTGGGACTTAAGCAGAATTATTACTCTTAAAAAATGTTCACCCCCTTAACCTATAACATGTGAATATGCTACATGGTAAATAGACTATACAGCCAGAACTAAAACACTGCTTATCTTAAATGAAAATAATTATTTTATTTCATCCAGTTCAATTTTGGGAACTCTAATCATATGAACCTTCAAAACAATGAAATCTCTCCTTGAAGACAAGAAGCATAAGATCAGGAAAACCCAAGATATTAAAGATATGAGCAGTAATTAATTCACCATTGATATGGAAGGCTACATAAAAGCATGAGAAGGGATATGAACAACCTCTAAAAGCAAAGGAAGGAAAGAAAGACACTCCATGCCTACAGTTAGAAGCAGATGCATTTGACCAAACTTGAGTGATCCTGGAATCAGGTGATCCTCGGAGTCTCTAGAAAGGACAGTAACTTACTGACTCCTTTATTTCAGCCTTGAAGTAGTCTAAGGAAAGAACTTAATTATGATAAACCAAGACTTCTGACTTAAGTAACTATGAAATATATTCTTCAGTCTTTAGGTTTGGGTCAACTTAATTGTGACAGCAAAATGAAATGAATACTAAGTCTCACATAGAAATTAGTATTTCTGAAATAACTGTAGTTGTAGCCATACTAGATTTGGGTTTTGGTTTCCCCAATTACCTGTGCCTGTCAATTCCTTACTACCTGGCCATATTATGTACTTGTTTGCATAATTTTATTTTAAGCATATTTGTGTTTTCAATATTTGCTTTAAAACTTCAGGGAGACATCAGCAAGTTGGTAAATATTGCTTCTTGCTTCTCTTCAAAAACTGTTCTTATTGATAGATTTCCTTTGGGAGTAGTTAAGATACTTCTGAAGAAGATCCTGCTTCTCAGTTGAGTGCAAAGACAGGAGGATCAAAGTTGGCAAGGCAGTTTCAGGCACTGTAACACAGTCCCCACCCCTGGAGAAAAGTATGGTCAGGATGGATCTTTCCAGGCTGTATATTCTCTTAGGAAGTACTCAAGGTATATTGGACTTTCAACACCCAACGTTTATGGAGGCAGACAGAGTGCTAGCTTCTATTTATTTTGTCTCACAGAATACTTAGGTCATAGGATTTTCTGCAGCCTAAGGGCCAATAAGAATAAGGAGAGTGATTTAGATTCATGATTCCTATGCTCCTTCCACTTAAATAACAGTGAATAGATAAAATGTCTATTTTGTAGATTATTTTTAAAGAAGAAATGAAGCATAAAGAGCATCCAATGTCCCAAGATTTTTAGTGAATTGCTGAGGAAATAAAATGGATCATGCTAAGAAGAGTCTAGAATGTCACATATCCCAAGTGATGAGAGGAGCAAACACAGCCACTTAGATAGGAATAAAGGTTTGAAAGGTTTCTTAGAATGTCAGAGCTTCTCAATAATGAGGGTCTTCTATATGAGCCTACTTCATGGGTCCTGAGAGAATGAGGCATTTGATCAATGGCACTAACAACACCAACAAGAGACATGTAAAATGAAAAGGGGAATGAACATGAGGAAATATGTTTCAAATAAGGATCTAAGATAGCCATTCAGAGCAGGAGAACTGTTAGCAATGTTCTTATATCTTAGAAGGACAAAGTATAAATGAGGTCCAAATTTTAACAAAAGTATAGAGAATTTTATAAATGCCAACAGAAATGATAGAGAATAATATATAAACTGAACAAAAATATGCATTAGAAGGATTATGAAGAAAAATAGATCAAGATAAGGAAAGACCAGCAAACTTTGATGTGTCTATTAGAAGCATTCATTAAGAGAAAAGATTAAATAATAATAGAGAATAAAGACTAAGATTTTTGTGAGATACTGTCAAGCAGACCATTTCACAGTATGTAAGATGTAGACAGAGAAAAAAAAAGTGAGAATCAGTTTATTTTATTTTACTAACCAGAAATCTCTTATTTCAGAGAATATAATGGACATTTAGAGACATAAAATGCCAATAGTCTCAAATATTATGAAGAAATCTCCCACAAAATATTAAAATTCCATTTTCATTTATAAAATACAGTAGATAGAACATTTGACTAGCATTTATGAAGTCCTATGTTTGATCCCTAATACCTTGTAAGCCAAGCATAGTAACATACAATTGTATTCCACCACTGAGAGGTAGACAATTGATTTAGGAGTTCAAGATCACCTTCAACTATCTTTCAACTTATAGTTGGAGGTCAGCCAGTAATTTAAAAATTAACTACTTTAAAAATGCTACTTATTTTAATAATATAAACATTGGGGATACTTTAAAAATGTCATTTTATGAAACTAGACCTTATCCTGATATTTCATGAATAAAAAGTCATAGGCCAATGTACCTGATGAATTTTTAATACAGAAATTATCCATTAAATACTAGCAAAAGTTACCAACACTAAAATAATTATATACCTATATATCACGATTAAGAAGTGTTTATACTTGGAATACAAAGGATGTTCAATATGTAAATAAATTGGCATGTATTTCTTGTTGTCAAAAATAGAAATCATATGAGCATCTCAGTATATGCAAAATAAATATTTCTTAAAATTTCATACTATTTTAATAAAAGATTTAACAAGCTAAATATAAATGGAGTTATTTTGAATATAAACAAGCCACACAAAAGAAGCCCAGAAATGGAAATTTTGTCCAACTGATAGCTGAATAATGTGGCAATAATATACAATTGAGAAAATACAATCTCTTCAACTCTATTGTTGGAAAATCCAGAAAGATCTAAGAATGAAAAGAATAAAATTGGAACTATATCTTTTAACACACACACACAGTTCTTCTCTACATGATGAAAATTTAGATGTTAGGGCCATTGATGGATATTTTCAATAATGTTACTACACTTGGAATAAGTTAAATTTAAGAGGCTGGGGTTATTTCTGAAGGATTTTTCTTGATTAAATTATTTTAAGGGGCAAGTTCAATAGTAAAAACAGATTTTTTTTTTTTCAGATTGGAAGAACTACTCTAAATCTGGAGCATATCTTCCAGTGTTAGCCTATATTAAGGGCATAGAAGAAAACATTTGCTTGACCCCACTCTCAATGGAAAGTGTATTCCTCTACTGGTATTCTTCAGGATTCTGGAATATACTGAAGACTAGATGAGACATCCAGTCTTGTGGACTGAACAACTATTGGATTCTTGAATTTTTTCATTGGTAGTCAGTCATTATTAGACTAGGTGGACTTCAGCCTTTAAGGCACTTTAAAAATTCCTTTTGTAGGTATATATTCATTCTATCAGTTCTGTTTCTCTAGAAAATCTTGAGTAACTCAGTGCCCAAACTAGTAAACTTAGGGAATCTCTCTCTCTCTCTCTCTCTCTCTCTCTCTCTCTCTCTCTCTCTCTCTCTCTCTCTCTCTCACACACACACACACACACACACACACACACACACACACTACACAACACCACACCAACACCTCACACAAATGAGAAACTTGTGATATTGATCTTGGCATGAATTTTGTGGACATGATATCAAAACAAAATACAACTAAAACAAAGCAGAGACAGCACACTGGAACAGATTAAGGTTCTGGATAGTAAGAGAAATGAACATAATAATGTAACAGGAAATAGACAGAGATGGCTTCAGGACACATATCACATATGATCTTAAAATTTAAACTCAACTCATTTTCATTGGAGGCCAAAGGCAGAGAAATAGGAAGCTGATAATCAGGATTCTTTTTTTTTTTTTTTTTTTGATGGTAGAATAATTTTTAATTTTGCTAAATAGAAATATTGTAACTAAAATTCTTGCATGATAGCTATTTTGTTATATGTATTTTTTTCCTTCTTTATTTTGTATTTAACAAAAAAAAACAGTAACATGAATTTAAAATGAGGAAAAGTTAACAATAACTGTGAAGAGGATACGAATCATAAGCATGGCTTATCAAGGGTGGTAATGCAAATAAGATTGCTACACAAATATTTACTATGTGTTCAGCTTTCCCTCTGAAATTTTTTTTCCCATCCCTGTATATCCTTATTGAAGGTCCCTTCCCCCTCCCACCACATCTTGTCATTTTTCTTCTCTGCAACTTCCCATCCCTTCCCTGGGCAGGGAGCAGACAGTCCTATGGTCCCACTGACCCAATAATGCTTGGATCAGTCTCCACTCCTGGCCAAATCCAGTTTTGTCCCCCCTCCCTCAAGAGTGAGTCAGGTGTTCCTATAGTTGGACTGGGGTTTGAAGGGTCAGTCCAGGGTGTTTCTGATACCAAGCTGTTCAGTGGTTGTGGTATGCCACTTGGGCATGTTTGGCTTTTTTTCTTGTTTGTTTGTTTAGAGACCACTAGTGAGTGAGTACATCCCCTGCTTATCTCTCTGAGTTTGTGATACTTGCTCAGGAGGATATTCTCCAAATCCATCCATTGGCCTGCGAATTTTGGAATATCATTTTTCTTACTGCTGAGTAGTATTCCATTGTGTAGATGTACCACAGTTTGTTAATCCATTCTTCAGTAGAGGGACATCTAGGTTGTTTCCAGGTTCTTGCTATTACAAATAATGCTGCTATGAACATAGTTGAGCTAATACCTTTGGTTTGTGAATGTGCCTCTTTAGGGTATACACCCAGAAGTGATATTGCTGGGTCCTTGGGGAGATTGATTCTCAATTTTCTGAGAAACCTCCATATTGCATTCCAAAGTGGCTGAACAAGCTTACACTCCCACCAACAATGGAGGAGTGTTCCCCTTGCTCCGCATCCTCTCCAACATAGGCTGTCATCTGTGCCTTTTATCTTAACCAATCTAACAGGTGTTAGGTGGTATCTCAAAGTTGTTTTGATGTGCATTTCTCTGATGGCTAAAGATGAAGAGCACTTTTTCAGGTTCCTTTCAGCCATTTGTAGTTCCTCTGCTGAGAATTCCCTTTTAAAATCTGTATCCCATTTTTTGATAGGGTTATTCAAGGTTTTGGGATCTAAATTCTTGAGCTCTTTATATATCTTAGAGATCAGTCTTCTGTCACTTTTAGGGTTGGTGAAAATCTTTTCCCATTCTGTAGGCTGGCGTTTTGTCCTATTGACAGTGTCCTTGGCTTTACAGAAGCTTCCCAGCTTCAGGAGATCCCACTTATTGATTGTTGGTCTTAGTGCCTGTGCCACTGGTGTTATACTTAGGAAGTGGTGGCCTGTGCCAATTTGTAGAAGCGTATTTCCCACTTTCCTTTCTATCAAGTTCAAAGTGGCTGGGTTTAAGTTGAGGTCTTTGATCCACTTGGATTTGAGTTTGTGCAGGGTGACAGGATCAGATCTATTTGCATTTTTCTACACACTTCCATCCAGCAATGCCAACACCATTTGTTAAATATACTATCTTTTTTTCATTGAAGGTTTTGGGCCTCTTTGTCAAAGATCAGGTGTTCATAGGTTTTTGGGTTAATGTCTGGATCCTCAGTTCTATTCCATTGGTCCACAAATCTGTTTTTATGGCAGTACCAGGCTGTTTTTATTACTTTAGCTTTATAGTATAACTTGAAGTCAGGGATGGTGATACCTCCTGAGGTTCTTTAGTTGAGTAAAATTGTTTTGGCAATCCTGGCTTTCCATTTATTCCAAATGAAATTGAGTATTGTTCTTTCAAGGTCCAAAAAATATTGTGTTGGGATTTTGATAGGCAGTGCATTGAATCTGTAGATTGCCTTTGGTAGAATTGCCATTTTTACTATGTTGATCCTACCAATCCAGGAACATGGGAGAGCTTTCCATTTTCTGATATCCTCTTCAATTTCTTTCTTCAATGATTTA
>PVIH01031415.1:0-10844 GCA_004025045.1 Sigmodon hispidus | reverse complement strand
CATGTAACTTTGTTTCAAAACTAAAACAAGAAAAACAACCAGATCCAATGTGGGTGAGTGTTAGCTACTCCTTTAAAGGCATTCTTGGCATTACATTCAATCTTTGAAGCTTATGTTTCAGGGAGAAGGCTGCTGGCTGATTCAACTGGTCTGAGACAAATATTAGGGAGCCCTTGCCAGGTGAGAGTTCTCATATCTGACCTATCACTAAGGTTTTGAAGTAAAAGAAGTGAGGGAATGGTGGTTCTTATCTTCTGATGCTGACCTGAATTGTTTGTTTTTCTTTTACTAGTTTTAAACAAATGTGAGACCTAAACAAGTACTTTTGTTCTATCCACCCCAAAATTACTCTATTGGAAATATTTGCTTAATCCTTACAAAAATTTCATTGGCTTTATATTTACAAGAATGAAACTTAATAATAATATTGTAATTAACATTATTACAGTAATATTAATATAATAATATGATAATAGTATAAATGCTATTATAATGAAACAAAGCAAGAGTACTCAAAAGAGAAGGTGCCCCTCCTAGGAGAGTTTGAGCTCTTCTTTCTGAATGGTGATCCATTACACATGTAATTTCCATGCAATATCTTTTAAAAAAAACTTTAAAAACTGGATTTGTTCGGTAGTAATTATCTAAATATTAAAAATTTGCTAATGTAAACTAGTGATCATGAATGTGAATCAATTTATCTGCATATTGTCTGCTAAAATACTAATTTGTATAACTACTTTACTGAGAAGTGATTTTTAAAGTGTACCCCCTCCACCAGGATCAGTAAGTCTATAATTTTCTGGGAATAAGTAGGTCAATACTTGTAGAGAAGTATAGCTCACACAAATTTCTATACTATATTTTAAGGACATACAATGTCAATGGGAGATTAAAACTCAGTTTTCCATATGGGAACTGCTAAGGGATTTTCAAATAATCAGATATAGATCTCTGGATTTTAAGGAAGGAGTGCTGAAAGATTTCCATGTTGTTCCAAAAGTTACTCCCAGAAAATGAACCCAGAACACTAGAGAATTATGAAGAAAGCTGGTGAGCAGGGTTGCAATGACATCATGACATCAGCAGCCACTTCTTAGAACATTATATTGTATCCAGGAGAATGTAGAACCCATATGATGTCACCTGTGTTGTAGCAACACCATCTGTATTTGGTGAGATTGGTCAGAACTATTGTAGTTCACCCACGAACATGTTGGCAAGATTGAGAAAGGTATTTTCAAGAGAGAATAGAGAGGTCAGAGAGAACACAGAGAGTCAGAAACAAGCTGGCCCTCAGCATCAGGGTAAATCATCAAGGAAGAAATGGTTCAGAGGATGCTGCATTAAGTCCTGTAAGTTCTGGGCAGGAGAATGAGAACTACATATATATATATTTGGAGAACATGTGCCAGAGTTTAATCTTCCATTATTGGGGCTCAGGAGATGGGAGTATGGGAACATCTATACTTTATACTTATTATGTCTTTGAAATTCAAGGATTGTAGAATAGTAATTTGTCTGTCTCCGAGGCCAGGGACTAGTAGTGCCAAAACTGGATAGCTGGAAGTTCTTCACTTTCAATCCTACAGGAGGATAAGGATTGGTGGATCAATGAGGAAGACCAGTGTTAGAAACAGAGGGTCCACTGAAGTGTGGCCAGCTCAAGGCAGGGTAACTCTCTACCCTCGATGACTTAATTTATGTACAGTCCACACATCTCTGTGTGTCTTGAGTTGTAAATGATGTGACTTAATGAGTCTGGTAACCATGTTCTGCCCCGCAATGGCTTTTTTTTTTAACAATAGCCAAGTGCTTATAGCGACTTGTCAGAATATTTGCTCGTCTCTAAATTACCTGAGTACTTGGAAGTACGCCACTATTATCTTGCCTTTGAAACCAAGACCAGTGAACTCTGTAGTCAAGATGAATGCAAAGTCTACGTTTGTTAAAATTTCTACGAGGCTCTCTTTAGCTACTTCGAAAAGGGCAGAGGACACCAGCTGGCAGAGACACTAATCTGTCATCAGGGAGATGGATGGGTGATATGAGAATCCCAGATGGGATATCTAAAGTAGGCAAAATTATTGTTGGTGGCACTGAGTTACAGGCATACATTCTTTCTCAAACATCTTCTTAGAAATGAAGGTGATCTGTCTATCCTCTATCTTGTCACAATGAAATTTGTGTTTATTTATCCACAGGGGACTCCAAGGAGCCATCATCCACCTCTGTGATTCTCACAAAAAGACTGGTGAAGCAGAAGACTGAGATCATGACCACACAGCTGCAGCTGCTTACTCGTGAGATAAATGCCCTAGAAGATCACCTCATCTCTGTGATTGATGCACCTTTGGAATATAGGTATTTACTGTTTAAAATTGTATGGTGACTGTTTATCCCTACAATTTTTCCATTGATAATTTTATCTATGAAATGAGCTTCTATAAAGGTATCACTTTCAGGTGTAACTTTGTGCATCCTCAGTTCTCTCAATGATTTCCAGAAGCAGAGCCTGTAACCTGGGCAGAAGTATGAGGGGACATAGACTATTCTGTTCCTCTGGATGATATCCAGACTTGTGGCCTGAGTCACATAACTCAGGAATTGAGGCAGTAGTATATGTGTTCCAGAATGTATTTGAAGAGATCTTGTCAAATGATGGCTACTGTAAGCTGTAACTTGTTGTAATTTTTCACTTGCCTGGCAAGATTTTTGTGTTTTAGATGTTCCAAGTATCAGCTGGAATGGCCTGAGTCCTCATCTTAGTATGTTCCTTCAAGATTTGACTAATTCATGTTGCTTGTAGTCCACTCTGAGATGATACAACTACATACATTTATTTGGCATCATATTAAGAATATTCTACTTCTTCTCTTTCAATCTCTATCTCTCCCATTTTCTCTACAACCTGTTTTGGTGTTTATGCGCCTATGAGTTTGTGCATGTATCTCTCTGAAGACTGCAATAAGTAGGTCTATGTTTTCATATGAAAACTTGTTTTTATCACATTTTCTGGGTAATGTCTGTACAGAAGATTTACAGGCTTATTGTAAGCAGAATTGTAGAATACAGCTTACCAATGTGCTCACAGAGACTCTACCTAGCAATGCCTTTGGGGATTTTATGAACCTATCATGTTATTGAGTCCCATAGACCCACAAGAATAAGAATTTCTACTCGTAACAGCATAAATACTATCATAGTTTTTTTGTGCCCAGACCTATGGTAGAATCATGGGAAATCCATGCCAAGTTCTCTGAGCAGGGCTCCTGAGGGAGCTCAGTAAGACTCAGCTGCTTATCTCTGAACACTCAACTTCTGCTGATTTGGGATCATGCTAGCAAGTTTAAGCACGAGGAATTCCCAGAAAATAGAAGCTAAATATTGCATCTCGTGGGCTCCAGCAGACTAGAATATGCCTTGAATTGATATAATTTTAGAGGATTATGTTCATAAAGTTTTTTGCTTTGTGGGTCAGGCCCTGCCACAGGCCAAGTCGATTCTATAAGAAGATCAAGTCTGAGCATAAAAAGATCTTGGCAGACCTACAAATTTTGAAGATTGAGAACACTGAGGACTTAGAGAATCTCAGTGATAAGAAACAAGAGATACAATTTTACTGGTGAGTGTTTGTCTTGGTGGGGACGGCAATTGTGCAATGATCACTTCTGACTTTATCTTTAGACTGCAGAGTCTATAACTCTGCTTCTAGCTTATGTGCTTCTTAGCAAGAAGCCTTAGGAAGCAGATCTAGGAAATGTGGCAATTTACTCAATCTTGCTAAGGGTTATATTGATTGTGAGCTCTTCTTCCCATCATATTGCCATACTCAGTAGCATCTGTTACAGGGGCTATTAGACTTCCTGGTGCCATGACCTCAGTGTGTTTTTTTTTTTCAATTCATAAGTGTTTGTATAACCCTAACTATAAAACAGTGTTTGTAACTATTTTATACATGCGATTTGCTATTGTTATGAATTGTTTTGCCAACTCTGATATGCAGAGTATCAAAAATCTGACTCTTGTGAAAGGGACATTGGATGCCATGTGTTCACTACCGATATGTGGACAGCCAATAGTCTTTATAGAAGACTATTTACATCTTTAAGAGGCATATAGGGCAGGGGCTGATTGATGTAGGAACTGTACTCCCCTGTGTCTTTTACTGCTACTACCTGCTGATGTTTCTTCATTATCAACAACAGATTAGGAAAGGTCAGGTACTGCTCTTATTTTTGAAGGTACTTGGATTTCTGATACTCTTGGGTGACTTAGAAATAGGTATAATCTTTCTGGGAATAACTGTTTTTCACTAGTTTTGTACTTAAATGCCTGTGAGGGCTCTTGCTTAGATCTTATGGCAAACCTGGGATGGAACTTGTTTTCTCAGACATGGAGTCAGGTGGTATAAGAGGCTTGCAAGGGTTTATTATGCCTATGATGTTTCCAGTGATCTCCAGAACCGGCTAGAGATGGAGCAGAATCAGCTAAATAAAGAGGTGGACAAGCTGACAAAGGAGAAGCAGAAACTTCTGGATGATTGGGTTTGACTCAAGTACTACTTGGTGGACTTGAAAGTAGTATGTAAACGTCAAGAAGAACAGACCACAGGACTCCATGACCAGCAACAGGAGGTAGGGCCAGGCAGTTGCCTCGCTGTGTGATTCAGCTCCATTTGATCATGTAATATTAGCCTGGCTAGCCATCTATCTACTGTAATTTGCCTCATCAACTTATTTATCCACAGAGCCATCTATCTGTTCACTTAATGAGATACAATTGATCATTCCTGTGTCTGTGCTTCAGTATGTCTAACAAGTAAGTCTTCGGTGAGAATCCAAAACTTGCAAACAAACCCTGCTTCTTTCTTTAAATCTGCAGTCTGAAGCATGGGACAGGTTAATCCCATGTCACTCAACTATCTTTTTGCTATAGAATGAGAGGATTGCTATACACAGCCTTGAGTGAGTGAATTGAAGAGTAAAACTTCTCAGAGCACTTCCACATAATCTGACCAAGCAGAATATGCTTCTGTAGACAATTTTAGTCCATATATATGTATATGTATAAACTTTCTTTGTGCTCTATATTTCTCTTTCTATTTTCAGCCTGATAACCTCCCTCGAGTTGAGGGCTAAAAATTTTGCTAGTCTGGAGATCTCAAAGAGCCCTTGGCCATACCATAATAAGGGACATCCAATTCTCTTTGTCACCATGGAGGAAACTCAGCATGTGCAAATGGGTCAGTGTATGATGTACCTCTCAGCCCTGAGCTTTGCATGCAAATGTGGCTGTGGAATTCTGTGGTGAGTGCAGCTCTGGGGGCTAGCCAACAAAGGACCAGGCAGGAAGCAACCTAGGCCCTGCAGTAGACTGGGGACTGCTGCATTGTGCACAACCTGGGGACTATGCACAGCCTGGATGCCAAGTAGCTGGACAAGGGGTGATCCAAGATGGAGGCACCAGATCCAATTCACAGCAAAATACTAAATTCTACAATAACAGACTCATACAATTAGTGATAAAACAAATACCCACATCAGAAGGCCAGTGGTACAGGGGCTCCCAACCACAGGCAGGAAGCACTGGCCCAGACATTCAGGTCCAGAAAAGCATATGACTCAGCAGCTCTGAGGGAAGTTGAGTCAGGAGCTTCCTGAAATCCTAAAGCTGCTGGAGAGCAAAGGAGCACAGTTCCCTTCAGTGGCCCCCAGCCCTTTTTAACTATACCTGAGAGCTCAGGTCAGCCAGGAATCTTATATATTTATTTTATTTATGTTTTCAATTAAGAATAAATTTATGTTGTTTCTCCATGTGTCCCCTTGTTCATACTCTGACTCTGCTCTGGACATGGGTCTGAGTTTCAAAGGCCTCAGTCTTTCTCTGATGATGAAGTTTAATCTGGAGGCAGGTCCCGGCCATGTGAATTGTCTTCTTTTAGGGGTCGCTTGAGGAGCCCCCTCACAGCTAATGCATAGAATCTGTTTGTTAGCAAGAGTCTGAGATCACACCCTTGGGTAGTACTCTGATATCTGAGAAGAATTCTCCAGACAGGCAGCCCAGGTGCTAGAATCTGCTCACCTATGACTCTGCTATGGACAGGAGTCTAAGGGGACTCTTATATGTTATATTGTGAACCCAGCCTGGCCCATGACTATTGACCAGACTAGCAATGGGAATAAACACACTTTGGCATCCAATATTGCCCAGATTATTTAAATGCAATATATCATCTCTGTGAGTTAAAGACCAGAGACAGGCTTCCACATATAATTCTAGCAAAAGGAAAGTTGATACAAGAATTACAATAGCTGCCTGGAGAAAGAAATATAAGGTAGGAGAAGGCAGAAGTTCTTCCCTTTGTCTTCATGCCCAGTCAGTCTGAAGACTCTTGGAAATAGGACCTATTCCTCTTAGGCCAAGGAGTTGAATGGGTGAGAAATGGCTATGAATTGTTCCCTGTCTGTCTGATATTTCAGCTTTTCTCCAATATCTGGCTCTGGGTTTTATTATTAAAGTAAAGAGAATTTGCAATACCTGTCACAGAGACAGTTACTCTGAGTCACTAAATTAGATGGCACAAGATGGAGAGCTATTCTGATGCTGGGTTGTATTGACTGGTCTGAGAAGATCCAGGAGATCTGTCATCAGAACAAGGTCATCTGCTTAAGCTCTTAGTGGAATATTTTGTCGCTTTGAGCTTTTGTCATCTGAGGGGTGACAATTGCATTTTCCAGTACTTAAAGGACTTGTAATAAGTCACTAATTATTTGTTACTTTCCATGTGGGAGCTAGGCCACCCCAACATTTTCCTAATGAGAACAAAACAGGTTCCTGTTTTACTCAATTTGTTTACATAAACTTTACGAGCCTAATCATAGAGGAGCACCCTTACCCCTGGTATTTTATATCTTTACTTTACAATTTTATCTTTTTTCTCTTTCTCGCTATCTTTTCCTAAGAGAACTGGCCATTTATCCTTCATTTATTATATTTTAAATGTTTTAACTGGATTCTCAGTCACTTACTGCAGCTGATAAATATTAGGGGCTTAGCAACATGGTCTTATCTCAGGATCAATGAAAAAATCTGGCAGATGGCACTTAACTTAGACCAGATCCAATTCTGGTGTTGGGGAGAGGGTCTGTTTTTGTTTTTTCCACAGGATGCAGACTCCCTGGGACAGAGACAGAGACCTCCTGCTAATTGAAACTGCCAGCTCAGAGTGAAGAGCAGAGGAGCAGATGCTCCGCCCTCTCAGCAGAAACCAAATAAACAGTTTTTGTCTTTTAATGCAAATCTTTCTCAGACCTTGAAGCTGCTTGCTTTCCTTTCCCAGAGTGTGGCTCTGTTCTTTGGCAGACAGGAATTATTCTTTAGATGTATGCCTTCTTCTTACTGTGTGCTAACCTACCCTCTAGACACTTTGCATTAGAGATAGTAAGGCTATGTTAGAGAAGGACGCTCTTTCAGCCAGGGCACATGGAAGGCAGTCAGAACTAGGCTGGTGCCCTTGCCTCTTAAACCTGCATGGGCTGAGGGTTAATAAGAGTCATGACCAGATGAGGATGAAAGTGAATCCTTTTGATAATTGACTTTTATGTGGGATTAATGGTAGTTGTTTACATGCTGAAGCTTTACTTATGATTAAAGGAGGATTTTTTGGATTGGGAAATTTTACATGCAATCTCACTAGTTATCCTTGAGCTATAGGAGGTAGTTGCTTATTAGCAAAGAATTATTCTCTTGTTAAGTATGAGCCTACACCTATATGTGTTCTTCCTCCTTTTATGTTTATTGTAAGTCGGCTTGCTTTCAGCACTTGTTCTAGTGACAGTTGTTTTTATTCTCAATGCTGGAATGCTAGTGAGTTTAGATTTGCTGTTGTGGCACGCTTGCCCAGATGGATACCGGTTCCTGTAGTGGCTCCGAATGCCATGTCGCTCTTTAGACCTAAGAGAGATTACAGAATAACTGCTGCCATAGTTGCAGCCATTTCCTTGGTGGCTGCTAGTGCCACCACCGTCACCGTTGCCATGAGCCGCACGGTGCAAACCGCACAAGTCTTGAATGATCTTTCAGCTAGCACGGCACGGGCCCTAAATTTACAGCAGAGTTCTGCTGCCCAGTTGAAAGGAGGATTGATGATTGTCAATCAAAGGATTAATTTAGTTCAGGAGAAAGTTGATGTATTGTGGCAGCTGGCCCAGCTGGTCTGCGAATGGAAGTTCCAGGGGCTGTGTATTACCAGGGTACAGTATGAGAATTTTACCTGTGCTGCTAACTTGTCTAAACAATTGTCTAGTTATCTTTTAGAGAATTGGATGGGAGAATTTGATCAGCTGATGGAGCAGCTGAGAGTGGCTATTATCACGGTGAATTCAACTCGGATAGATGTCGGGCTGGCAGAAGGACTGTCAGAAAATGGAGTGACTATAACCAAAGAAGTAACAGATCTATTTGACAAAAATTTTAAATTACTGAAAAAAGAAATTGAAGAGGATATCAGAAAATGGAAAGATCTCCCATGTTCCTGAATAGGTAGAATCAACATAGTAAAAATGGCAATTCTACCAAAAGCAATATACAGATTCAATGCATTACCAAATCAAAATCCCAACACAAAATTTTATGAAACTTGAAAGAACGATACTCAACTTCATTTGGAATAACAGGAAAGCCAGGATTGTCAAAACAATTTTGCTCAAATAAGAACCTCACAAAGGAATCAACATACCTGACTTCAAGTTATGCTATAGAGCTACAGTAATAAAAATAGCCTGGTAGTGGCATAAAAGCAGACTTGCTGTTCAATGGAATCAAATTGAGGATGCAGGCATTAATCAAAAATTAAGAACACCTGATCTTCAACAAAGAGGCCCAAAATATCCAATGGGAAAAATATAGTCCTTTTAACAAATGGTGTTGGCATAGCTGGTTAGTAGTGTGTAGAAAAAGGCAAATAGATCCAAACCTGTCACCCTGCACAAAACTCAATCCAAGTGGATCAAAGACAACAACATAAACCCAGACACACTAAACTTGATAAAAAAGAAAGTAGGAAATAACCTCCAACAAATTGGCACAGGCGACCACCTCCTAAATAAAAAACCAGTGGCACAGACACTAAGAACAACAATCAAGAAGTGGGACCTCCTGAAACTGAGAAGCTTCTGTAAAGCCATGTACACTGTCAGTAAGACAAAATGACAGTCTACAGAATGGGAAAAGCTTTTCATCAACCCTACAAGTGACAGAGGACCAATCACTAAAATATATAAAGAACTCAAGAAACTAGACCCCAAAACTTTGAATAACACATTCAAAAACTGGGGTTCATATCTATAAAGTGAATTCTCAGGATAAGTATTGCAAATGGCTGAAAGGCACTTGAAAAAGTGCTCAATTTTTTAGCCATCAAAGAAATGTAAATCAAAACAGCTTTGAGATACCACCTGACACCAAGACACAGGTGGCAGCTGTAGAACAAGGGGAACACACCTCCATTGTTGGTGGGAATGTAAGCTTGTTCAACCACTCTGTATTGCACTATGGAATTTTCTCAGAAAACTGGGAATCAGTGTCCCCAAGGATCGAGCAATACCACTTCTGGGCTGTAGAGAGCTGTCTGCTGCTGCACCCTAAAGATGGTGCTGATTTCCGGCCTCCACCCCCTGTGGGTGAGTGCTGTCTTTTGATAAACAACTCCTTATTTGGCTTGAGCCTGGGGTGTGGTTTGCTGTTGCATATGTGAACCTATGAGCTGTGCCCACGTAGCTTATTGGGATTGGATGCCCTGAGAGTATTTAGTCAGTGGGCAGGGTTTCCCAGGGCAGGAGAAGGAGAAGCAGAGAGAAGGACAAAGAGAGAACAATTGTAAAGGTCCCAAATAAACTGCTGAAAGAAGATCCTGGATGTTGCGCTTTCCTTGCTGGTAAGGTTGCACGCGACACTGGGCATATACCCTAAATTTGCACATACACACTACTAAGGCATTAGCTCAACTATGTTCATAGCAGATATTCATAATAGCAAGAACCTGGAAACAACCTAGATGCCCCTCAACTAAAGAATGGATTAACAAACTGTGGCAAATCTACACAATGGAATACTACTCAGCAGTAAGAAAATGAATGGTTGGATTTGGAGAATATTCTCCTGAGCAAGGTATCACAAACCCAGAAAGGTAAGCTGGGTTTATGTTGAGGTGTTTGATCCATTTGGATTTGAGTTTTGTGCAGGGTGACAGGCCCGGATCTATTTGCATTTTTCTACACACTTCCATCCAGCTATGCCAACACCATTTGTTAAATATACTATCTTTTTTCCATTGAATGTTTTGGGCCTCTTTGTCAAAGATCAGGTGTTCATAGGGTTTTGGATTAAAGTCTGGATTCTCAATTCTATTCCATTGGTCCACAAGTCTATTTTTATTACTGTAGCTCTATAGTATAACTTGAAGTCAGGGATGATGATACCTCCTGTAGGTTCTTTTGTTGAGTAAAATTGTTTTGGCAATCCTGGCTTTCCTGTTATTCCAAATGAAATTAAGTATTGTTCTTTCAAGGTCCAAAAAATGTTGTGTTGGGATTTTGATGGGCAGTGCATTGAATCTGTAGATTGCCTTTGGTAGAATTGTCAGTTTTACTATGTTGATCCTACCAATCCAGGAACATGGGAGAGCTTTCCATTTTCTGATATCCTCTTCAATTTCTTTCTTCAGTGATTTAAAATTTTTGTCAAATAGGTCTGTTACTTCTTTGGTTATAGTTACTCCAAGGTATTTAATACTATTTGCAGCTATTATGAAGGGTAATGTTTCCCTTATTTCTTTTTCAGCT
>PVIH01031414.1:0-10845 GCA_004025045.1 Sigmodon hispidus | reverse complement strand
TGCTGAATTGACTAGCTTGCTTCCGTGTGCGTGGCCCTATGGTGAAGGCCCACGCGGCATTAGCTGAGTGAAGGACTTGAGCTTAAAACTGGCTGCACAGGTTGGGAGAGTAGGAAGAACTACTGCAAGGGGCTACTGCTGCAAGAAGTATCTGTAACAATAAAGGACCTGGTCAATTACCACAGAAGAATCCTGGTGCTGTGTCTTTTCCTGCTGGACGGGATTGGGCGCGGCGCAGGAGGTCTCATAGTCCAGGCAGTTATTGAATGTTTGGCATGGGGCAGAGAGGTCGAACAGTGTGACAGACAGTTTTAATGTCTCCCATCTTCACTTGCCCATGACCCAAGTGCTTCTCCTATCTTGTTTACAGATGAGTGTCTGTCTACTTAAACCCCAGGAAAAAATGTAAGAAATGTCCTTAGATATTACAGAACTTTTATTTTCTATTTGTGGAAACCAAGACCATCAGGAGAAATCTTAGAATTATTGTGTTATCTTGCATTCTCTCTCTCTCTCTCTCTCTCTCTCTCTCTCTCTCTCCTTCCTTTCCTTTCTTCCCCTCCCTGAAGCTAGAGAAACAATAGCATTTGAAATGGAAATGAATTTCTATCCAGAACTGTCTGTGTCATGCCTACCATCTGGGTCAAAGGGGTCATGTAAGTATTATGATGACGGGCTGGCATTGGGTGTGAACTTGTTAAAGTTTTACAGAAGAAAAAGCATCTTGGCTTCTTTAGGAAGCTGCATGTCCAACAGTTCTGCCACCAGTGGAGCCCAGCACGAGTCTGTGGTTGACTCAGGCTAGACCACAACTCAAGTTGTAATGTGTGTTTCAGAGAGTGCCCAGGGATAACTGCTGGAGATGTCTGTATGGGCTGTTTCTCTGGGTCCTGCTTTGCAGCTCTCCCTGTGCTTAGCTGAAGCAATGGGTAAGAATAAGACTTTCTAGTTTGTAGAATAACCTCTCAGGGCTTTATTGTCTCATGCTCCCCAACAACCCTGCTAAGTTTGGGTTTGTGAAAACAAGTCCGGGTCAGTGCTTAAATTTCTGCCTGCTCTGACTTCCTTCAGGCCTTGGCTGTCCTTCAGGTTTCCATCGGCTCCTGACCACGTCATCCCACATGTCTGGCAGGGTCCTTTCTAGAGGCTGCTTTGGTCAGTGTCTCCTCTTCCCTCAGGGCACAGGCCCCCAAGCCCTGGCTTTCCTCCAGAGATGTTCCCATGCTCAAGGACCAGGAGACCGTGACTCATGAGCCAGCCACAAGAGGTCCTTGGCAAGCTCCCTCCTGGCAGAAAGAAGATTAATGGCCCAGAGATGGTTCTTGCTGAAGGAGGAAGGCGTAGATAATGGCATCGAGCTCCTGCTTGGAAAACACATGCCTGTAGTATCACAAATGAGACCCAGAGCCAAATATCGGGGGAAGGCTGAAATATCAGAGAGAGGAAGCACCACAGTCAATTCTCACCCAGCTGTCTTGCAACTTCCTCAGCCTTGCTCCTGGTCGCTTCTGCCAGTCACTTCTGCCTGTGGCTTCTCCCAGGCTTCTGTTTCTAAGGCCCTTATATACCCTATCCCATCTAGGTTAGGATTAAAGGTGTGTAGCCTTGAACTCACAGAAACAGAAGAAGTTCTGTCTCTGGAGTTATGGGATCAAGGGATGTTGGTCTTTCCCTGTGCTGGGATTAAAGGTGTGTGTGACTGACTGAGCTGTTCATCTTTGTATTCAAAGTTTAAAAATTTCTTGAGCTGTCTGCCTAGGATTTGACTGTGTGCTCTCTCCCCAATATTCAGGATTTATTAAATATGTAATATATATCCACACATGCTAGCCCATGAAGGGAAAGCCAGCCTTGGCATGTGGGCTGGCCCAGGTATTTTGAGGTTCCTTTCTCTCTTTCCTCTGAAGCTCCTGTTAGAAGCAGGTGACCCGATGCTGCCATACCCAGGCTTGTCTCTACTGTGCTGCTGCAGGCTTACTTCCGCTAGCACAGTAGAAGGCAGCTGTCAGTTCCAGGGTCATTCTTCATGGCATTCCCTTGGAGCATCCTAGGGCTGTTCTTCAAGGTATGCCATTCATTTATTTGTTATTATTTTTCAACCAGTAAACATAGTTGTCCTTCAGTAAGTATCCATAAAGGACTGCGTTTCTGGGCTGAGGTCCACAGACATTTAAGTACCTTATAGAAAGTGGTATCATGTTGGCATGTGTCCTACATACTTGTTTCTGATACTTTATTTATTTAAGTGAATGAAAAAATATATTAAAGGAGAGATTTTTTTATTAACAAGAGTTACAAAGAAATCAACATTTTCTACATACAGACAATGAAGCAAAAACTAGAACCTGGAAAACATGTGATGATTTTTGGACATTTAGATACTTTTTTTTTCATAGATAAGGATCTTTTTTAGTGGTCATTGCTCATCTAGGTAAAAATGAAATAAACCTTGAGGGAATGCTGAGGGCCTCTAATAGGGCAGGCACCAGGTTAGGAGCAGAGGTGGTTCTTTTTTTTTTTTTGTTTGTTTTTTGTTTTTTTATACCAACACATTTTTTTAAAGATTTATTTATTATGCATACAGTATACAGAAGAGGGCACAGATGTCATTATAGATGGTTGTGAGCCACCATGTGGTTGCTGGGAATTGAACTCAGGACCGCAGAGGTGGTTCTTAAAGATGCAGCCTAAGAGTGATTTTAAAAAAATCAAGGAAAAAGGGCTGAGCAGTGTCCAACTTACACACTAAAGTCAGGCAATATTTCACTTGGGTACTTTAACCATTTCGACATTACACGTAACTACGTTGTAAGTTCTTTGAAAATCACTGTTCTGCTGTTTTGTTGAGCTAATGTCCGACTCTGGTGAGAAGTCTGGAGAATGAGGCTAAAGAGAGACCCACATATGCTCAGTACAAACAAATTGCTGTTTTTTTCTGAATATTTTTTATTAGAATTTTGTTAAATCATGGATGTGTAGCCGTGTAATATGAAGTTTCTGGCTCTGCCTTTCCAGCCTAGCCCTGAGGTTCCCACCCACTTGAAGCCCCACTGACACTTTGCTCCAAATAATCACACAGAGGCTTATATTAGTTTCATACTGATTGACCTATGGCTCAGACATACTGCTAACTATCTCTTTCATCTTAACTCAGTCTATTTTCATTAATCTGTTTAGCCAGGTGGCTTGGTACCTTTTCTCAGAGCAGCATCCTGGCTTCTTTCCTTTGCGTCTGCTGGCATCTCTGCTGGTGTCTCTCTGGCATCTGACTCTTCCTCTTCCCAGAGTTTTCTTAGTCTAGCAGCACTGCTCACACTTGTTGTCTGCCTTCTGGCCAATCAGTGTTTTGTTGAACCAGGAAGGACAAATAATTACAATGTATCAGAACATAATCCCACTACATGGCTGGCTAGTACAGAGGGCTGACTTTATCCTGAGTCTTCTCTGTACTAGGTTCTGACATACAGGGGCAGGCTGTTCCTTGATGAAGCTGCTTAGAAGGCAGGACAATGTAACCGGCAAGAATACCGAAGTATAAAAGAAGGGCTGTGTGCTTCTTACATCAGCTCTTAGACATCCAAGGGCACAGTTGGGTTTCAGCTCACCCAGTTGGAGCCAGGCAAGGCCACTGGCTACCTGGAGAACCCCACTGCCCTGATCTTGAGGTACCAGTTCACCAGAGCCACATTTTCATCTCTCTGGGTTTTTTTTTTTTCCTTTTTCTCAGCATAGGACATCAGTCTCTGTGGCCACTAAAGTCTGCTGGGTCCTGGCTGCTTCTTGTGGGGTTCTCTAGCAGGCTGATTCTTAACTTTCTTGGATAACAGATTAATTTTTAAAAATTTGTCTTTAAAAAATCCATCCTCTAGCCAAACAGTTTTGCCTGTAACTTCAGGGATTCCACCTGTTCTAAGAAACACCTGGTGAGTTCTCAGTGTCTTTTATCCAAAGTGGGACATCCAGTGGCCCTGACTATGGGACACTGGCTTAACAGGCATACAGGGCTGGGGTGCTGGGGGAGTTGGGGGAGCCTCTTGAAAGTCTCTTCCTGGGACGTGCTCAGGTGATCTCTTCTTACCCACATTCACTTTTGATGAGCCCTTTTGTCTTCCAGGGCTTGTTATGCACTGAGAAGCTGAAAGGAGGGCTCTCTGGTGCTACATTGTGTGTGTGTGTGTGTGTGTGTGTGTGTGTGTGTGTGTGTGCATGTCCTCCTTTGCCATAACTCAGTAATCCTGGGCAGATATTAAAAAATCTCTCTTCAGCTACTGAGAATAATAATACGTTAAGTGAGTCTGTCTCATGGGTTAGGAGGAATAAATGAGACAGAACCTGGCCCATGGGAAGATCTGTGAAAGTAGACATGGTGTCAGTATTAAAGTACCCATTGTTCCTTACTTTTCTATCTCCTGGGCCCAGGAAAGACTCCCTAGCCTTGATCTTGAGGCTTGTAGAATGGATGCTTGATGTTGAGTCAATTAGCTTTGAGCCATGGAAAATCCAGGGAGTTCAATTCACATGGTAACATCAAGTATCTCACGGAGCTGGAAGGTCATCACCAGGCTCCAGGGCTGGTTGTTTCAGAGCTGTGCAGTGTCTGCCATGACCTGCATGACCTGATCTTCTCTGCCATCCTTCTCTCAGGGGTCTAGGGAGCTCAGGCTCATTCCTGGGCTTATCTCTTTGTCATAGGCTCTGGAAGGATCCTGCAAAGACTCAGACATTTCCTACCAAGTTAAAAAAATTATCTATCTATCTATCATCTATCTATCTATCTATCTATCTATCTATCTATCTATCTATCTATCTAATGTTACACACACACACACACACACACACACACACACACACACACGGAGGAAACACTTATCCTGGAAGGCCCTTATGTAAGGCCTCATGCATGTGGGTCTTGTGGGGAAGAGGCACCATGCTTCCTTTCTGCTCCAGGTTCCTACCATTTCAGCTGCTCAAACCTTTCTGACTTGCAGAGTCTCAGGAAATAGGGAGGAGAGTAAGGGCCCCCACTCTGCAGATAGGCTTCTGTTAATTTGTTTGTTACACCCAGTGCCCCTAGTTCTTTGGTTTTAAAAGAAAAGTTTTCCAGGCAGCAGCCAGGCAAAGACACACTGACAGGATTTGGCGGGGAGCCAGCTGCTGGCCAAGTGTGAAGTTTGCTTTTTGAAAGAACCAGTCCCATGACGCAAAGCCCATAGGGCCACAGTGGGCACAGGGCTGATGTGAGGCAGGTTCCATGAGTGGGTACAGCCAAGAAGGCCTATTTGTTCTTGGCTGACCAGAGATGGCACAGTGTACATCTGGGTTTAATCAACTGTTGGTCTGCTGCTAAGTACTAAAATGCCCAAGGAAGATGCCAGTTGGTGGCCTGTTTTACAGCAGGTTAGAGGTACATGTGATTTGCTACTCCAGGGCATGACGCATCACAGGGACTTCTCTTTCCAGAGGCTCCTAAAGTTGGCTTGCCATGGTTGCTTTAAAAACAAAAACAGGCAAACAACAATAAAACAACTTTGAGCCAATGAGTTCTTTTCAAACTTTTTTTTTCTAAAGCTGGCCAGGATTTTGTTCCCTGTCAGGGATTGCAGAGGCCCCTCCCATTAGCTCCAGGGAGGCCTCCTGTGGAGAGGAAGGAACCAGGCTAGTAGTAGCAGTTGCGCCTTCACCCTCCACTGCTCAGAAGTCCTCTGGCTTTGCTCTTTTCTGATATACTTCTGCCTGTGTGCTGGGGCTGAATGTTCACTGTCTCAGGTTGCACAGTCTTCCTGCTCACGTCCTTTGCAGTGTGAATGTATGCTGTTGTGCCACACACCAAGAAAAAGACAGAGCAATTCAGCTAAGAAGACAGGTGCCTACATCTACACAGGCAGGACTCACAAGTGACGACATCCCCAGAAGGAGCACACAGAACAGGGGAGGATGTGCCTAAGGCTAAGCTTCCTGTGGTAGATGAGAAGTAGGGAGTGAAATGAGGAGGGTCAGGGCTGCCACACAAATGGCCCATGCTGGGTTTTGAAGACTACAGAATTAGATGTTTTGATATTCCCCACAATAATGACCATGACTAACTAAGCAAAGAACACTCAGGAGGTACTAGCACTCTGCTAAGTGAGGTGCGCATATTAACCCTACCTGGAAAGCTTTCTGGTGTTGAGAAAAAAACAGATGGGATCGATTTAAAAGCGTACCTGAAGTCACACAGCTGGTGTGAGCAGGATCGACATCCTGGCTGTAGACTCTGGCTGCACTTTGCTGGGTTTCGTTTTGTTTATGTGTTTGTTTGGAGACAGGTCTTATTCTAGAGCCCAGGCAGGCCTCCAGCTCTCTATGTAGCTTGGGCTGGCTTTCAACTTGTGATCAACCTGCCTCCATCTCTCAAAGGCTAGAATTAAAGGTGATCACCACAATGGCTAGCTAATATTTTTGAGATATTTCTGTGGTGAATATTCTTGAAAGATCATAGTGATATTCCTTCTGGAGTAGAGAACAGACATGCTCACTGCTCATTATAAAAGGCTCAGATCCTCTCAACACTGGCTTCCTCAGTTGGGTCCTTTTGGAAAGCAAGGACTGACTGGTTGGCCTCTGCAAATGGCACAATCTTCGGCTAATTCCTTCCTTAGCTGACTCCTGTCACCAGCTGGACTGTGCCCAATTTGGGGAGGTGTTTACAAAGCTAGGAATTACTCCTTAACCCCCATGACTAATGACAAGGCTCTTTCTACTCCTTCTAGGGAAGGACATAAACCCCAGAGGGCTCTGCTTCAACCTGCCTGTCCTAAAGTCTCACAGAGTGGAGACTGCCAAGAGGTGCCCGAGACCTGGGACTTAAATCAGATAAAATCTAGCTGAGGAACAAAAACTCTTTTCTTAATGGACTAATTGTTGGGAAATCTTTATGTCCTTGGGAGTCTTAGTATCTGGTTCCTTAACAGTTTCCTTTTAAATATCTGAGTCCCGCCCCTCCTCGATGGTGCCCCCCCCTCCTTGGATAGCTACAGCTTATTTTAATTAAGACTTTATAGAGAAATCTGAGTAGTAGGCAATTTTGGAGTCATAAATATAAATTGTGGTTTCACCTCTGATGTAATGAGGATTAAAACATAATTAACAACTTTCCATGTGATGTGTTAAGTATTGTTTAATTTTCTTCCCCGTTCACATTGTTTCCATTTTGCAGGTGAGAAAACTAACCACAGAGTTGCAGTAATTTGCATGGTCGCAGGGCCAGGATTCATGCTCACGTCATGAGTTTTGAGGAGTGAAGTGGGGTGTGTGGTGTTTTCTTCCCACGATCCTCATATAATTTATACAGTGAAAATTTTAGCTACAAAGCCCTTGGAACACAAAGAAATGCACTCTAAAGTGTTAAGTGGATACTTAAACAGAAAGCTAAAGGGAAAACTTTCATAATCATTTTATAGGAATAGATGGGTTTCATTGTTTTATTTTATGAGAAACTGAGGCAAATTATTACCTTAAACCTCAAGTAGTCCTGAACGGTGCAAGTGGGGAAAAAAAAGAAAAGCTTTGTTTATTTATTTTATTGTTATTTATTTATTTTTAGATGTTCAAATTTTATTTTATGCATATGGGTGTTTTGCTTATATGTATTATACATGTACCATGTGTGTGCCTGGCCCCCTCAGAGGCCATCAGAGGAAGTTAGATTCTCTGGAGCTTGAGTTATAGATGGCTATAAACTGTTATGTACATTCTGGGAACTGTACCCAGGTCCTTAACAAGAGCTTTTAACCTTGGAGCCACCACTACTGCCAATTTTCTTTTCACTTATATTTATGTATTTGATTTATTAGTTGAATGTATTTAATTTTGCTACCAAAGAAAATAAAACATAACACTAAGGGAAATGTTATGCATACATGGTGAGGGTACAGATGGCTTACAAGAACAGGCAGAATTCATAAACTATGAGTTAAACACTGTGGTTATATGTTGTACATTTAATAAAATAGTCTTGTATTTTTATTACAAGTTATACTTAGTATTATACTAAAAACCTAGAGTCAGATATTGGAGAAAAGCTGGAATATCAGCGACAGGGAACAAACCCACAGCCAATTCTCACTTAGCCAAGGTCTCATGCTGAACAGGGTAAGTACTATCTTCACATGTCCTTAGCCTGACTGGTCGCTCAGACAGAATGGCTGAATTTCTGCCTTCTCCTGCCTTATATTTCTTTCCTCATCTAGCTATTTTACTTCCTGGTTCAACTCTGCTAGAGCTACTATTTCTTAGCTGTTAGGCTATAAAGATGTGAGCTACTATTTCTTAGCTGTTAGGCCTTGAACTCACAGAGATCCAAATAGTGATGGATTAAAGGCATGAGTCACCGCTCCCTGACCTTCATGGCTTGGTTGTGGGTGATCCTGTCCTCTGATATTTCAGACTATTTTTATTAAATATACAATATGTCACCACAAATAACCCATTGGATGTATTACATATTACATACTGGAAATTCCCAGTATGTTTCCTTGTGTACCCACACCTACTCTCTGTCTAGAAATGCCAATAAAATTTGTTAAGTGAGTCAGTTAATTTAAATTTAAGATTGGAAGAAGTCTTAAGGACTGAGGACACAGCCAATGGGTAGAATATTGCCTAGCATCTATGAGGCCCTAGGCTCAATCCTTAGCAGAAGATGCAATGTGATGGGAAAGGAGCCAGCCTTATAAGACAGCAACATTAAAAGATGTCAAGATAAAATTATACTCCAGAGATGCACATTTAAGGAATAAAGTGATAAATAAGTGAAGGAAATAATTGGAACAAAAGGCAAGAAGGTAAGCCTGGAATCATAAAAATTGAGAGACTAGGGCAGGGTGACACCCTGGAGCAGAATGGCAACTAAATAAAAGCACTTCGATTAGTAATTCATCATGTCATATATTTACTTGTGAATTTTATGCTTCTTCTTTTTTTATTTTTTACGTATTTTATTTATTTTTTATTATGAAAAAAGTCATATATATATTTTATTCAGATATCCCCTTGTTCAGGCTCCCTTTCCCTTCCCTCCCCTCCCAGTCACTCTTCTCTCCATCAGTTTATCTCCTCCCCAGCAAGGGCAGGAGGTCCTTAGTTAATCATCCACTCCAGGAAGATCCGATTTCCTCACTCTAACATCAAGACCGGGTCAGGTCTTCCTCTGGAGGGAGTGGGCTCCAAGGTGCCAGTTCAAGGTGCTTCAGATCCCAAGCTGTTCAGTGGTTGTGGTTTGCATCTTGGACATGCTTAGCCTTTTTGTTTAAAGTTCACCAATGAGTGAGTGATCTCCTGTTTATCTTTCTAAGTTTGTGAGACCTTGCTCAGGAGGATATTCTCCAAATCCATCCATTTGCCTGAAAGTTTTAGGATATCATTTTTTTCTCACTGCTGAGTAGTGCTCCATTGTGTAGATGTACCATAGTTTGTTAATCCATTCTTCAGTTGTAGGGCATCTAGGTTGTTTCTGGGTTCTTGCTATTATGAATAATGTTGCTATGAACATAGTTGAGCTAATGCCTTTGGAGTGTGACTGTGCATCTTTAGTGTATATGCCCAGTAGTGGTATTGCTGAGTCTTTGGAGAGATTGATTCCCAGTTTTCTGAGAAACCGCCATATTGCATTTTAGAGTGGCTGAACAAGCTGACACTCCCTCCAACATTGGAGGAGTGTTTCCCTTGCTCCACAACCTCTCCAGCATAAGCTGTCATTTGTGTCTTTTATCTTAGCCAATCTGACAGGTGTCAGGTGGTATCTCAAAGTTGTTTTGATTTGCATTTCTCTGATGGCTAAAGATGTTGAGCACTTTTAAAAGTGCCTTTCAGTCATTCCTAATTCTTGTGCTGAAAATTCCCTTTTGAGTTCTGAGCCCCATTTTTTGATTGAGTTATTCAAGGTTTTGGGCTCTAGTTTCTTGAGTTCTCTATATATTTTAGAGATTAGTCCTTTGTCACTTGTAGGGTTGGTGAAAATCTTTTCCCATTCTGTAGGCTGTCGTTTTGTCTTATTGACTGTGTCCTTGGCTTTACAGAAGCTTCTCAGTTTCAGGAGGTCCCACTTAGTGATTGTTGATTTTAGTATCTGTGCCACTGGTGTTATATTTAGGAAGTGGTTGTCTGTGCCAATTCGTAGAAGCGTATTTCCCACTTTCTTTTCTATCAAGTTTAAAGTGGCTGGGTTTATGTTGAGGTCTTTGATCCACTTGGATTTGAGTTTCCTGCAGGGTGATAGGCTTGGATCTATTTGCATTTTTCTACACACTACCACCCAGCTATGTCAACACCATTTGTTAAAGACACTATCTTTTTTCCACTGAGTATTTTGGGCCTCTTTGTCAAATGTCGCGCCCAACCTCGCCAGCAAGGAAGAACGTGACTCAGGATTCTTCTCTCCAGCCGTTTATTCAGGACCTTTTGACAATCTTCTGGCTTCTGACTTCTGACCCCAGGGGGAAGCCCGCTCGTGGCTAAATACCCTCTGGGCCTCCAACCCCAGTAAGCTACGTGGACAAAGCCCATAGGTCCTAGGACGCGGAAGCAAGCCACCATCCTCGCCTACAGCCAAAAAAGGAGTTGTTTACTCCCGAGAGCACTAGCCCTCGGGAGGGCTAAAGGCGGAAACTGGCGCCATCTTTAGGGCACGGTACAATGCTCCCTACAGTTCCCCCTTCTTTATTAAAAAAGGCAGGCAGAAGCAGAGGTCTAGTCTCTGAAGTGCAAAAGGAACATGTACAAGTATCGCTCCGGGTGTCATCCACCCAGACAATCCCTGACCTGTCCGACACCCTTTTCACAGAGGCAGGCAGTTGGGTGTCAACCTGC
>PVIH01031413.1:0-10841 GCA_004025045.1 Sigmodon hispidus | reverse complement strand
AGAGCTTTACAGACAAATTCACATACAGAAAAACCAATATACAGACTGATACATTCTAACTGAAAAGCATTACTCCACTCTTGGAAATAACTGCCACAGTTTTCTAAGTTCTGCAAGAATACTAAGAAACATAAAAAATGCATATTTCATCATGATCTGCCAGCTTTTTATAATTCTTGTATTTGCAATGTATTGCCTGACTCATGAATATCTAGAGAGTAAATTCCTATAGGAAATAATAAAAATAGCAATCTTACTAGGAACAAGGTTAAATAACTTCATATTTTAAAAAGTATCAAATAACTCTACCACAATCCTACTACTCATCTATCAGTCTGGACCCCACAATGTAACAAAATTACAGACCAATTTCACTTAGAAACATATATGTAAAAACTCTCAATACAATACTGGCAAATTAAAACTAAAAGGACATGAACATTATCATCTACCATTATCAAGTAGGCATCATCCCAGAATTATGTGGATGGGTCAAAACACATGAATCATTGATTATGTTCCACAATACAAACAAAGATATGTCCACATGATATTTGTGTTAGATGAAGAAAGACCTTTGACAAAGTCCAATACCATTTCTTGATTAAGATCCTGGAGTGATAAGATATACTGAAGATACTCCTAAACAGAATAAAGATAGACTACAACAAGTTCAAAACCAACATCAACTTAAGTGTAAAGAAATTCAAAGCCATTCTATTAAAATCAGTAATAAGAAAAAGTTTTTCACTCTCTCCATACCTCTTCAATATAGTACTTGAAGTTTTAGCCAGAACAGTAAGACAGATAAAAGAGATCAAATGGATACAATTTGGAATGATACAAAGTATCTTTATTTGCAGATGATATCATAGTATACATAAGTGACCATGAAATTCCACTGAGAATCTCCTACTGCTAAAACATTCAACAAAGAATCTGTATACAAATTAACTTATAAAAACCAGAAACCCTCCTATATAAAATTGAAAACACAACTGAGGAAAATAAGGGAAATATGACTCACAATAACCTCAAGAAAAGTATCTGAACATAACACTAGCCAAGCAAGTGAAAAACATATATAATTGAAAAAAACCGTTTAGACATTAAAAGATATCAGAATATAGAAAGAACTCCACTATTCATGCATCAGTAGTATTAATATAGTGCAAATGAACATCCTACCAAAAGCATTTTACAAACTCAACAAAACCCCAATCAAAAGTCTAAAATAATTTTTCATAGATCTTGAAAGTACAATTCTCAGCTTCAGCTTCATATAAAATCATGAAAAAACTAGCATTGCTAAAATAATTCTGAGTATTAAAGTAACTGAAATATCACTATTTTTTATTTTAAGTAACACTATAAAATTAGGGTCATAATATAGCCCCCAAAGACATGTTGTTCTATGTAATAAAATTGAAGATCCCCGCTCAAAATGACTAACACTCATGAACACTCGATTTTTCATTAAAAAAGAAAGAAATACACACTGGAAATTAGATTGCATCTTTAGCAAATGGTACTGGTCAAACTAAATGGCTGCCATTAAAAATCCAAATAGATCCATATGGGTCAACTTGCACAAAACTCAATCATGACAGTTTAAAGATCTCATCATAGCAACAGATACATGGAACCTGATAGAAAAGAAGATGGAGAAAAGCCATTGGCACGGGAAAATTTTCTGCACAGAACATTCTTTATACAATAATAAAATCAACAATTATATTGGATTTTGTGAAACTGAGAAACTTCTACATGACAAAGAACACCACTGTTAAAAAACGTGGAATCTTATAGAATGGGACAAGATTTTTACCAAGTACACATCTGGTAGAGGGCTAATATTCACATTATTTAAAAAGACAATAATTCACATAAGTATGGGGTACAACCTAAACAGAATTTTCAAAAGAACAAACTCTAATGAATGTGAACCACTTAAAGAAAAGTTTTGAAGTCCTGCAAGATTGGTGGAAGTCAAAAGCAGGGTGACCAGCCCTGGTGCCATCAGGGACCAGATTCAATGATGTGAGATGACTCATCCAACAACTACTGCATCCACAAGCTGCTGGAGCACTGAGTGAAACTGAACCTGCAGAAGCAGGTACCCTCCCCAGATAGTGCAGGTCTTGGGTCCACCAAGCAGCCCCTAACATGAAGCTACTCAGGTTAAAGCCAACACTGCTTGCCCTGCTAGGAGACACACCTGCTGGTGGTGAGGTAGGGTGGGACTATCCTGCTGCCTACAGGCTATAAGCAAAGAAGTAAAACCTGGCAAGCCTTGAGGAGGCAAACATCAAGGGAAGAAAGGTGAATGTAAGCCTGTAATTCACAAAGTAGTTTTCAAACCCATCCAAAAGCCATGGTTTGCCACAAGAACACTCTGACTCTGGTCCACAGCAGTATATCTGAGATCAGTCTCATTGATTTTCCAGTATTTATGGACCAAGAGAAAACAAAAATTGCTAGGTAGTAGTGGCTTATGATGTTAGTCCCAGCATTTTTGAGGCAGAGGCAGGCAGGTCTATGTACATTTCAAAGCCAACCTGGTTTATAAATGAAATTTTCAGGATAACCAGAGCTATTATCCATAGAAAATTTCTAAGAACACAAAAATAAGAAAGAAAAAATAAGAAAACAGATTAATGACTAATTTTATTGAATATTTCCAGGTAAAACTGATTGGAAACAATAATCTCCTGTGTGACACACGGTGGTTTTCCAATGACTTTATGGCCTGAGTAGAAAGCTGAAACACTCACATCTTCAAATTAAATCAAACTCCAGAGACAGTGAATGAAGATGGCTAGGCTTGTTGATCTCAAAGACAGTTCCAAGGATGGATAAACTTCTGCCACTGTGATGGCTAATTTTGGTTGTCAACCTGACTGCATCTGGAATAAACAACAATCTAGAAATGGTGGGCACACATGTGAGAGGTTAGAGTTTCCTAGTTTGCTCTAGATCCAGAGGAGATAAACATACATCTTTGATGAGGCTCTCAAGAAGGGAACACACACACACACACACACACACACACACACCCCTTTACTCCAGATCTCCTGGCAAGAAGACACATCTTTAATTTTGTTCATCCCTGCTGGAAGACTATATAAGGACAGGAAAGAAGAAGGCTTTGGCTGATTTCCCTCTTGCCCTTGCCTTGTTAACAAGTCTACTTCTTCAGTGGAATTAGAACCTACTTCTGTGGGATTTCAGCATATACTGAAGACCAGCGCAGGAATCAAGCCTTGTGGACAAACTCCTGAGATTGAGGACTTTTGCTTCATAGCCAACAACTGTTGGATTAGATGGACTGCAGTTTGTAAGTAATTTCAATATATTCTAGAATTAGCAAGAGAGGGGAAAAGAGAGAGAGAAAGAGAGAGGGGATATGTTAATCATTGTCTAAGTCACTCTCTTATACAGAGAACTCTGACTAATACAGTCACCAAGACTCTAACACATGAAATCCCCCAAAAGACCTAAAACTGGTGCTCAAATGGCCAAGACTATAGGGGCATTTCTCATTCAAACTTCCACTATGGTTTGTTCACATGATCTCAAGCATTTTGAGCACTTGTTTTCAAGTTCCTTGTGCTGCTTGGAAAGTTGTAGAACAATAAAGGTGAAATATTATGGTAAGTAGATCACTGGTCGATAGAGAACATTTTATGCAATGTCACAAGCCACCTAACAACCCAGCTCTATAAGAAACAAGATTTTCCAAGCCTTGTGGCTTCTCCATCTTCTATTTGGTTTCAAGCCAGAATTCCCAGAGGTTTGTTCCCACTCTCAGCCCTGCTTAGCCTCAAATAGTCACACACAGGCTTATGTTATTTTATGCTGATTGGCATAGGACTCATCTATTCAGCTTGCTAGCTTTTTAGTCTTAAACTAACTCATCATTCTTATTCTGTTCAGCCATCCAGCTCAATACTTTTTCTCAGCAGCATTTTCTCTGTGTCTCCTGGCAGCTCTGGAGACTCTATGGCATCTGTGTCTGTTCTTCCTGTACCAAGAGTTTTCACAGTCTGCTAGCTCTGCCCACACTTCCTGTCTGCCTTCAACCGATCAGCATTTTATTATTATAGTTGGAGGGACAAATATTTACAAGGTACCATAATTCATGTCACTACACTGTCTATTGAAAGCAGGAGTGCAAATAAACCCTTTCTCTTTATAAGTAGTTTTTAACTGGGACTTGATTACAACCATGATAAAAATAACCAGAACACTGGTATGGTAGAGAAGCTGAGAATAAACCATTGTCTGAGAAGCCCATGATTGGTTGGTTGTATAGTCCATATGCACCAATGGCTGTACCTGTGAAGAAACTGTGTCATCCCTAAAGGACAGGCAACCAAAAAATAAAGTAACAGCAACATTATATATTCTGAAATACAAATTACACTATGGGATCAGCAATCAGCAAAATGAGAATTCCTGGTTAAACATCAACACTGAAAGTGCTCTTCACACTCTTCTCCCAATGAAAAAGAGTGCAAGTGAACCAGTCTTTCTAACAATTAAAGGCTATGCATAGAGAAGGAGGGTGTGGAAAAAAGAAGGGATGCTGGAGCTATATCATGCTCAAAAATATTTTTTCCTGGAGGTGATACCCTGCTCAGATGAAGCAGTTAAGGAAGAAGGGGTCCTTATCTAATATTATTAACAGGGCTATGGCTGACATTGCAATCACATAAAATCTGTGCACAGCTTGCCTAGTGATCTCTTATCATGTGCATCATCCCTGTAGTAAACATCTGCATGGTTTCTGCACATGGGATTTTCCACAGAGGAACGATCTATGGAACCAATTTGCCCAATAAACAGGCCCACCTTATACTCACTGAAGAGAGAAAACTTAGCTCAAGGAACCCCTTTTTATATTTTAGTAGCTATTATAAAATAAAGTTTAGTTTTGCATTCCCAACAGGGGGCCTACCCAGTTCTTGAAGAAGAATAGACATGACTGACCAATACTAGGAAAAGAATGTGTCTTATGCCTGACCAGTTCTGAAAGAAGAATAGAACTAGCAGGGGCCTTCTCAGTTCTGGGTGAAGAATAAGCCAAGTGTTAGCCAAAAACATATTTTATAGCCAAACTACAAAATGTTCCAACCTAAAGATAGCTAATCAAAATATCCATACCAGGTGGGATCCAAGAGTATCCTGGTGGGGAATGTCCCTGAGCATGAGCCAATCAGTAGCACACCAGCACCCTGTCCCCATACAACCAAATATGTTGTAGTTTTTACCTATAAGACCTTGCTGATACCAATGAGAGGCAGCTCCTCCTTGCTTGATCTTGTATTGAGCTCCCTGCCTAGCTTGTATTGTGCTGCCAATAAACCTGCTGTTGCATTCTGGATATTCCTGTCTCCAGTGGTCTCTCTGGTTTTGTGCTTTGGATATAACACACACAACCTTTAGATGCAGGTAACTTAGGCCCAGGAAACAGATAAGGATGCTGATTTTCCAGGAAGAAGATGAGGAGGCTGATTTTCCATATAATTACAGCACTGTGTTGCTGATACCTGCCCTCTTCATTGTGAGACTTGGATCTTTGTGTAAGCTACCAAGGAAAGAAAGACCAATGAGGGTTATAAGAGACCCAGTTATTTTGACCAAGATGTTCCTCCCATTGTATTTTGACTGTTATTTTAATAAATACTCTTTGTAAATGACAAATGTACTCTCTCAGAAGTTACTACCTACATATCTCTCACCTACAGTTAACATGCATGCACACACACACACACACACACACACACACACACACACACACACATATACACGAATGTTTGAACACCAGAACTTGCTATCAGGGACTGCTAAGTATACAACCTTAAAGTTTTAGCCTTCCAAACAACTATGGTTCAGGGCCTTCTCAGTACCACATTCTTTACAAACAAAGCCCTATACAAACATATATCTATGTGTCAAGTCTTGCTACGTATTCCTTTTCCTACTGCCAAACAACTGCCCTCCTCTGCTCTCTCTCTCTCTCCTCTCTCTCTCTCTTTCTCTCTCTCTCTTTCTTGCTCTTTCTCCCTTTCACACTTTGCACGCACACACATACACACACACAATGCTAGTTGACAGGACTTGTTAGTCATGCCCTGCCTTACAAAGAGAGTGCCATATATATATTAATTCCCAGTCCTCTGCCATGTAACTTTTTCCTACAGTAAAAGCTAGACATATGCATACAAATCTATGCATCAGGTTCTGCTACATAACCATTTTTCATCAATGTATGGCCTACTTATATATACCCAATTAGTTGTTACAGCCTACTACATTATCCCCTTCCTGACCAATATAGTCCATATATGCATAAGCCAGGGCTCATGTTATGCTACATTTCTCCAGTTTAGTTCCATATACCCATTCATAGCTAGATGATACATACTGCACTGTAGTCCCTCTGCAACTTCCAAAGAACTACTATCACATGGAGAGTAGATTTCAAGTGCTATTGTGCGTCCTCTCCCCAACAGCTCCAGCCCTCATACACAAATGTGTTTCATCTCCTGCTAGGTACCAAGTTCTCTATAACAAAAGCCCACATAAACCAATGCTAATTAGTACATATGCCATTTTAAGGTTCCTATTGCTGTTAGGAAATACCATGACCACTTATAAAGGAAAATACTTAACTGGGTGCCTTACTGCTTGTAAAACTTATTCCAGGGTCATTAAGCCAAGACATGGTAGCATTCAGACACACAGGGTGCTAAAGAGATACTTGATTGGAGATAAGGAGCTACATCTTTAAAAAAAATTTATCCTGTTGATCTATGTCTCAGGCATATCGCTAGCTAACTCTTTCATCTTAATTCAACCCATTTCCATTAATCTATCTGGCCACATTGCCTGGCCCATGGCTCACTTGGGTTTCTTACATGGTTCTTCTTTGGCAGCTGGATCCAGTCTGCCTGACTGTGCCCTCTTCCTACCTGTACCTCAATTTCCCCACCCACTTCTATGGTGCCTAGCATGGCCAAAACTGTTCCTTTATTTAAAGAATGATTTTCACAGCATACAGAAGGACATTCCCACCTCAATTCCTCTTTTCTGTCTAATCAAAAAGGAAGCTTTTAATTTTAATATAGCAAAATTACAAATAACAAAACAGCTATCAAGCAAGAATTACAGTTACAATATCTAGTCTATTTTGTATTTAAAAAAATTAAAGAAAATATTCTATCACCTACCTTATCCTTGTGAGTCTAGAATTTTATATGTAATATACTTTTTAAAAATATTAAGAAAAAATATACCTATAGTTTTCAAATCTTGAACTACAACAAAGGCCACCGAAGGATATAATACTACCCAAAGAAATAGGAAGGGTAAGCAACTTCTAAAATCTAGAAATGACAGAGATGACACCTATCTGCCTGGACAGTCACCCAAAGATCCTTTGTAATATTGGGGCATCCATCTTCAGCCTACAGGCCTAGAGTCTCTGGTATACCTTTCAGTGTTGCAGAAAATCTGGCATAGTTCATCAGATGCTTCTCCTTGTGTCCTGAAGGATGCCTGACAGTTTTCTCTGCAAAGCGGGAACCTGACGGATCATTTCGGCTTCTTCTGCCAAAGTTCACAGGTCACTTTCCTATGGAACCTGCATGTCCAGTTTATATAGCATACTGTCAAACAGTCAATACAAGAAGAGTTTCTTGTCCATTGGCTAACTGTTTCCATGAACAAAGTAAATTCCACATGAAGTTTTGTTGATTCCCATCATTCTCTTGAAGTACATTGGTGCTGCCCAGAGCAGAACTGTCTCACTGTCCAGAAATGTCTAAGTTCTTAAAATATTTTAATTTCCATATTCTGTAGGTCTTTGAAGTGTTTGAAGACTATCTGTCAAAGTAAATTATATCTTAGTATACCTACAAAAAACCTAACTAACATGACTGTAAGTTTGGTTATCATAGATGACTATAAATCTGCATTTCTTAATTTTTTAACATTTTTGTTTTTGTTTGTTTTTATTTTCTTTATAGAATACAGTCTTTTTATCCATGTATCTCCTTGTTACAACTCTCTTTCCCCTCCTCACCCCTCCCAGTCAGCCTTCAGCCCCCCTCCTCCCCATCTGCTATCCCCTTCCCAGAAATGGCAAGAGGTCCCAAGGTTGATTAGCTCAGCATCCACTCCAGACAAGTCCAATTTCCTCATTCTAATATCAATACTGCATTAGGTGTTCCTCTGGAGGGAATGGGCTCCAAGGTGTCAGTTCATGACAGAAATGGTCTGAAATCTTCCCTTGAGATTCCACATATTGCCCATGTCAGTGGACAGTTGCTTATCCATGGATGTCCTAGTTCCTTGTCTTGATGGTTCCCAGGTGGTTCTTAATTTAGTGAGCTCCCCAGAGCTCCAGCCAGCCATCACTGAGAGAATTTTCCTCATAGTCCCTATCCCCTTTCTCATATAGAGTCCCTCTCCCACTATCAGCTGGATCAGAGACTCAGCTCAGTGCTCAGGCATGTATCCCTGCCTCTACCTAGAAAGGGAAAATAGAGAAGATCTTCTTAGCTAATTGGGAGCATAAGGGGTTGCAACCAAAATGATGTGGGACAAATTGTGAGAGAAGGAGATGATTGAGTGAGAGGAACAACAAAGAGAGAGAGAAAAAAGAGATGGAGATCTTAATAGAAGAAGCCAATGTGAGGAAAAAGACCAGGTGCTAGGGAAACCTCCAAGAACTCACAGGCTGTCCCTGGCTATGTCTCCAACCAATAGTGAAGGTGTTGCCTAAACAGGACTTTCCATATAATCAAATGAATAACCACCCTAAGTGCAACCACAGAACTTACATCCAACAAGGAACAACATCTTACTCTTGCAGACACTTGGATGTAGTCTGAAACACTGGCATTGCTTGAGCAATATGACCTCAAAGCCCCTCTCCATAGTAACATACTTGCTTTAACAATGCCACACCCCCTAATAATGTCATTCCCTAGTAACTTATGGGAATCATTTACAATCAGAGTACTACATGCCCCTCTCTGAAACTCATAACCTATAACAATATCATAATACTGCAAGGTGCATTTAGTTCAACTTCAAAAGTCCCCATAGTCTATAACAGTCTCAAAAATGTTTAAAGTCTAAAGTTCAAAGTCTCTTCTGTGGTTTATGAAATATTTCAGTTGTAATTTCCTGTAAAATAAAAAAAACAGACCATATATTTCCAACATATAATGGTTAAGAATATATATTACTGTCCAAAACATAGGGGAGGGGACACTTAGTGTGAAAATACTGGACATAAGCAAGACTGAAAAACAACTGGGCAAACTCCAAACCCTGCATCTCCATGTCTGATGTCAAATGTTCTTTAGATATTCAACTCTTTTCAGCTTTATAGACTGTAACTTACTTCTTTTTCTTGGCATCAATCTCCTGGTAAGATGTCCTTGGCAAATATGGCCAATATCTTAGCGTTATGTAGTTTCCATAATTTTTCAGTCTTTCTGTAGTTTTTGTTGTTCATGACAGGCTGTGTGGTCAGATAGGGTAAAAAGTGTTATTCCTTTCTTGGTAGGTATTCATATTTGATTTATGACTGAGTATGTGGTCAACATTTGAGGAGGTTCCATGGAGTGCTGAGGAGAAGGTATATTCTTTTGTAACATTCTTTTAAGTCATAACATGTTAGGTCCCTTATTTCTCCATTAAGTTTTGCCTGGTAGAATTCTCCACTGTTGAGAGTGGGGTGTTGAGGTCCTGCAATATTAGTGCATGAGGTTTGATGTGTGGTTTAGGCTTAATGTTTTTATTACATATCTGAGTGCCCTTATATTTGGGGCACAAAGTTTCAGGACTGAGATTTTATCTTGATGAATTTTTCCTGAGGTGAATATATGTTCTTCCATATCTTTGATTAATTTTAGTTTTAAGTATATCTTGTTAGATATTAGAATAACTACACCAGATTGCTTCTTAAGTAGATTTGATTGAAAAGTCACTTCCCAATGCTTTACTCTGAGGTAGTATTTGTCTTTGAAGATGTGTTCCATGTATACAAGAGGAAGATGGATCCTGTCCTAGTATTCATCTTGTTAGCCTGTGAATTTTTTATGAAAATCATGAGTCCATTGATATTAAGGGATATTAATGACCAGTGATTGTTAATTCCTCTTGATTTTTTGTGGTGTGTGTGTGTGTGTGTGTGTGTGTGTGTGTGTGTGTGTGTGTGCTTGTATGTGTTTCTTTTATTGGAGATTTTCTGTTGTGGGTTTATTTATTGCTTGTATTTTTGTGGGTGCTTCCAGATTCCTTAGGTTGAAGTTTTCCCTTTAATTCTTTCTGGAGGACTGCTTTTATGGCTAGGTATCTGTCTAGATCTCCTTTTATCATGGGATAGCTTGTTTACACCCTATAAAGTGACTGAGAGTTTTGTTGGCTATAGTAGCCCATGATGGCATCCATGGTTTCTTAGTGTTTCCATAACTACTGTCAATTCATAGTCTCCATTAATAAGCCTGGCATTTTTTACATGGGAGTGTATGTATAAGCTAAACATGACATGTATTCACATATTAGTAGGTATTAGGTATAAAGGCTAACCATGCTAAAATCCATAGAACCAGATAAGTTAATTAACAAGGAGAACTGAAGTGGAGAATGCATAAATCTCATATAAAGGCAAGGGAGAATAGATATCACAGGTGAATGGGGAAGATGTTTGGATGGAAGATAGGGATGAGAAGGGGTCAAATGGGGTAGGATAGAGGATTATAGTACTAAGAAAGATAACTGGAATCTGGGGCATCTCTAGAAAAAATTAGAAATCTAGAGCA